>VZRR01006564.1:0-26321 GCA_013398015.1 Oreocharis arfaki | reverse complement strand
CGCCTCAACTGCGACAGGGTACCACTAGAGCTGTTGACATGAAGCAGACAAAAAAGAAGATCATCTCCTTTTCTGTGTGACCTAATTGTATTTTACTCTTGTGGCTGTGCTCATGGAGCTGACCATGTCCACTGTGCCATCAGTGTATTGGAAAGAAAAAAAAAAAAAAGCACAGAGAACTAAAATACCAGACTGCAACAAAGCAGTACACTGAAATAGCATGACCATCTAATGAGAACAAAGAGGGCATGTAGGACAAATAAGCACTATCACATTCTTCTTTGTCAGTTTTGATACTTTGTATCCAAAACTTTGTCTCTTCTACTAGGAAGACCTAGTAGAGCTTTTGTTGACCATGCTTCTTCCGTGATGATATAGATTAAGGAATAAAATAGTTCCCATATCCTGCAGAAAATTTAAACATTTTCAAAAAATGCTTTTTCACAAACTAGGGAATAAATAAAGTCAGAATATCCAAAGTGTTCATGGTGCAGAAATCCTTTCTTACATGTACAAAGCAAATTAATTTGTTTTTTCTCAATAAATCATAATATTATACTTCAATAAGAACTGTTTTCCATTTCAGCTACCTTAAGGATGAGACATAAGAAAAAAAATCACTTTCTACTACAAAGCAGGAATTTTTAAGTTTAGCAATTGCAAGCAGTAGTTCTACAAAACCAGATTTTTTTTTGGTGTTAAATTATTAATGTGTTTTCTGTGCTGCCAGTTGGTGAAGTCTATTCTCTAGCACCAGACTTTCTCAAGACCCTGGAAAAATAGCTTAAGGCACCCACCTCAGCAGTGACAATTCCAGAGTGGAATCAAGCATTTAAAAACTAGTTTGAACAGCAAGCATTAGAGATGCTGGAGACACAAGGGCTATACTATAGTCCCCAAATGACCACAACCAACCATCACAGGCAAAGATTAAAGCAGTTTGTCAAGGAGTTGAACACTAAGCCTCATCTTTGTAGAGAAATACAAACTCAATGACATGTTTCTTGTGTGATGAATCATCGTTTTGATATTCTATTCTTTGACATCTGTATGGCAATACCTATTCAAATACTTCATAAATGTGCCAATTTCTCTCCTGCGCAGAATATACACTAAAATCCAGCACTGAACAAATCAGAGCAGGGGAAAAAAAAGGGCAAACAAATAAAAACACCAAGATCCTGAGTGGTCTTTTCAGTCAGAGGCCAGATATCCATTTAAAGTGATAAATATATAGTATTTTAACTTTCTGGATTTTTTTTTATTTGTTGGTGTGGTTTTTGTTTGGTTAGGTTTTGTTCCTCCTCTTCAGCATTCCACGTGGCCAATCTCAGGTCAAATTCCTTTTGCAAAGCTTCTAGTGAAGGTTTTTCAAGGTTTGGGCTAACATTGCAGTTTCTTAGGGATCTTGTCTCAGGGAAAAGAAAAAAGTCTTTTGCAGACCATATTTTTAATTACTAGCTTAGTTCTTTTTTAAATGTTGTTTATTATTTAAACTGCTTTTTTTGACTCCTGCTATATTTGAGTTGCATTCAAGGCCTGTCAGTTAGGAGTAAAAACTGGCAGTTGAAAGGCAGACACTGCTAGCTTTCAGAAAGGTTACCCATCCTTTACCTCCTTCTGTGAGAAAATGCAACACCCAGGAATCGGGAGACTAAACCAACTGTGCTCTTTACTTATCGTGACTGATACCACGGCAGCTCTCTCCCACATGAGACAGTGCTACATTAGTAACACAAAAGTGTGCTGAGAAAAACAGAACCAAAATGTCACAACTGACACCACAAGAATTCCAATGGGGCGAGCATTCCCAAATCTTAGTTTCAGGAACTAAATGTAAATATGAAATATTAATTTATGCATTCATTCTACAGAAAGGCACACTCATGCAATTTAAGAAGCACCAGTGCTTACAGAAGAAGGAATACGAATCAGAACTTCTGTAATGGATTAATATTCATCCGGAAGTTGTTTGGCGCAGTGATGTTGTTTTGGCAAAATGTACGCTGTCAACTTTCTCTGGCATATGATGCCAATATATTTGATGCAAATTTTGTAAAACTGATCCTTCGGTGGAGAACGCCCTTTTAATTTTCAAGGTCTTTGTTATATACTTGAAAGAAATAAAAGGGCACACATAATTTCTATAGTTAATAACAATAAAAATGTTCCTTTTCTATAAGGCTCAATAGAATTCTACACATAGATTTTAAAAAAGCACTCAACATTTTACAGAAATATATGCCAGCTGCCATAGGGAGAAAAATCCCTGTGGTACCAAAGGGTTGGAAAGTACTATTTGTTGTTACTTGAAATAACAAATTGGGGGTTTTGATGACAATTGCAACCAGTTATTCTTTGTTTTGTTCTAGGTTTTGTTTTCGGTTTTTGGGGGTTTTTTGTTTTTCAGTTTTTTAATGAAGCCTTACATTACAAGGCTTCTTCTCTGTGTGGTTCTAAATAGAAAAAAAGTAGGGAAGTTATGTCTGTCTTCATGCCATTTGAGGAGAATCATGCTGGACTACTTTGTTCCTGGACTGTTGTGGTTTGAGTTCGTTAAATGCTAAGCTGTATGAAATCTGTTATTTCGCATAAGCGGAAATAAAGAATATTGAGGAAAACTAAAAATCTGCGAGGTAAAACAGGCACACGCTTGGGTAAGCACAGAAAAAAAAAGTTTTATTACTAACAGAATTAAAGCTAAAAAGAAATAATAAGAAATTAAGGCAAAAAACCTACACACTCTCCTCTTCTAGCACTCTTTTTTCTGCTAAACTCACACAAAGGATGACAAAACATGAGATTTTGGTCAGTATTACAGTTCTTAAAAAGTCTTTCCAATATCTGAGGAAAAAACAGTTTTTCTTCTGATTTACATGGTTTCTAAACTGCTTCTAGCAGCAGACTCCTCCCGGAAAATCTGCTGCCATGAAAAACATCTCTCCCATGAAAATTCTGAAGTCTTCTTCACACTGCTATTTATGGGCCACGCATGGGGTGTCTCTCATTTAAGGATAAACGATTTTAGCCTGAAAGTAATGGCTCTCTTTTTTATAAAATTTTTGAAAGTTTTTTACAGTCTCTCACAGCTCTTAGGTGACCTGGCGTGGCTACTTTTTTTTTCCCTCAGGATGTGGAGGCATCCCTCCATGTCTTTTTAAATGGATTAAAGAGAAAAAAAAGTTTGTAATATTACAGTTTCACCATAGCCTGCAAAAGATATTTTTAAGCTGTGTGCAAAAAATGTGGCACCACCCTCCTTTCTCCCATTGCTAAACTTTCCATGCTTCCACAAGGCTTAAATACGCAAATTTTCAAAAGCGCAATTGACCCAAATGCCCGTCAATCAACTCAGCTCCAACCCACTACATGGATGCTACGTGGAGTGATAGCAAACAAGGAATATGCCACCTCCTTTTCTTTCTTTGCCACAAGCATTACCATAAAAAATGGATCACGTGCTAAAGAGTTTGTTCTTATCACAGATTTTACCATTAAGATATTTTCTATAATAAGACACCCTGAATTTTTTCTAAGCAATTTTCATTGTTTCCTTCAAATATCTCAGGATATATATGCTATACAGGCTGATTGTGAAACACATTGCAAACAAATTCCACTTGAGACTAAAGTTTTATTAAGTTCTGCTGTGGAAGTGTGGGACTTGAAAGTTTCTAATCCTCCAGATGACTTGAAAGTTTCTAATCCTCCCTATGTGTGGGCTAGACTATTTAGAAAGTAACAGAGTTTTACAAAAACAGGTATTTTTGGCCTGGCACTAAAATCACCAGAAGTGGACAACTGAGAAATGAATTAGTAACACCAGAATCACCCAGAGAAATGTACATGTGTCATGTTCATAGCAGTTACTACAGTTACTGTGGTTTTTTAATGTTTTTTCTAAGGGCTAAAGCACAAGAAGGTAACTCCTTATATAAAGAACATCATGTCTTGTGTTAACTCAAAGAAATCAAAATTGCATATAACATAACAGTCATTTTTCTCTTTTCTAGCTGACCATAGAAACACAAAGTGACTTGTAATCACAAAAATTGTGCTGTGCACTTGGCATCACCAGTTTGCTGGTGAACAAAGTTCTACACATATTTCATCTTGATGATGGCTAAGAGTTTATGTAGGACAAAATTGCCAACAGCTCTTTCCTTTCCTTTTGGGTCCTGTTCAATGTCTTTAGCTTTCAATTGTTTCCTATTTCAGACTGTAGTGTGCAATTTCCTGTCATTAAGAGAAAAAGTGTTTGATGGAACACATGAACATAGTAGGAATATCTTGGATCTACTATTCACACCTAAATCTGTTACAAAATGATGAAGAGAATATCTATTTTAAAGATTTTATAAATGGCATGTCAGAATGACAATTTTAGAATTTTATCCTTCTTACCTAGTAAGGCATTTGCTAAGATTCACTGAACTTCATTGGAGTTAGAAATTAATATCATGTTTTGGTTTTTTCCTGTAAATGCTTTCAAAATATCTTCAAAGTAACATGCTTTGATCAGGATACATTTTCTGTGAATGCCTCTACAATATACTTTCATTGACATAAATATGTACAAAGTAAAACCATAAAAACTGTGTTATCTTGTCATTTTCCTTGAACAATACTCTGCAGATTGCTCAGTTCCAAAGCCCTCATTTGTGCTGTATAGACTGACTCATGCATTTAAGTATCGATACTGAGGAGTAAAAATCTTACACAAAAGCAAATGTCTTCAGGTATTCTGGGTATAAGGAGGCAGAATCAATGACAATTTAGCTGTGTTTACTTACCTCAGAGTCAAAATCCAAGTAAATATAAGGAAACAGTGAGTCAAACTTGCCACAGAAACACGCACTGGCAGTTTCCCTGTACACATGTCTTCTTTCATTCAGGTGGCCCTGTGGAGGTCGGTAAGCCTAATGAACAATGGACTAAGAGAGTCCACTGGCAGGACAACCCCTAGGAGATTCACCCCCTGATAATGGGAGAGAAAAGCCTCTCCCAGGCTGCTTTCTTTCATTATGTTGATACCCCAGTTTTGCTCCCCAGTTGGCTCATTGGCCTCCCCATCCCCTTTTTACGTGATTTATTAAGTTCTCCTATTTCCCTGTTCCCCCATTAGCCCTTGCTCCCTTGCCACTCCCTCAGAGCTTTCCCATTGGCTCCTGTACCCTAACCCCGCCTATGTACTGCCCCTGTGCCCTCAGTTCATTGGTCCCTGATGCTTCCTCCTCCCCCTATATAAACGTAGACCCTCTCTCCCACTTTGTTCCGGCTCTTCCTCTTCGTTTCCTGGATCTGTTCTGGGTGTGGCTGCAATAAACCCCCCGTGGAATGCCATACAAAGACCCTTCCTGACTCTTTGTCATCGACTTACTGAAGAAGCAATCCGCTTCTACATAGCTCCACCTGTATCAACAAAAAAGCCCAGTTTGAGCATTAGGGTCAAACCACATTTTTACACTTTTCTCAATTACTGTCCTTGCCTATGGCAGGGGTGATGGAACTAGATGATCTTTAAGGTCCCTTCCAACCCCAAGCATTCTATGATTCTGTGATTCTATATATATATGGTTTGTACTTTCATCCATGCTTTTGAATTATTTCAATTATTTTGTGTATTGAAATTGAAAATAAAGAGCAGTTGTATGCTGATAGCATCTAATGACGTTTACATTAGCTCTGCAAGATTGTGTTTTTTCTGCAGCACCTAAATCCCACAACTCATTGTTGTGATAGTTAATTACAGTCAACAATCTGTTGTATTCATTGTATGTATTATTTGAATAATGTTATTACGTATTAATGATTTTTCCAATTTATTCCTTTGCCACCCTGACTACTGCTGCAATTTTTTTCTCATTAACACAGTATGATTTCTGTTGCTGAGAATTACACAAAAAATGTAATACTTATTTTTTAAGAGAAAGCAATTTCTCCTGCGATAATATATTGAAGTGAAAAAAAAATTCAAGCACCTTTCAAATTCTCAAATTAAGAAATTTTGTTGAACATGTATCAGTATATATTGTGAGAAAAAATAAAAGGAACATGAAGTTGTTTGTACATAATACCATATTTCTGTCTTCACCATTCCAAGAGGAGCAGATGATTTCTCACTACTGTCTTTAGGCATTTAAATAAAGACCTAAAACTAGAAATGCAGGATCACAGCATACTCAGATGAGAGGCAGATGTTTACAGAATGTGGTTTCGGGCACCACAGTTGCAAAACTAGCTGCTGACTCTTTCCAGCACTCTAAATAACTTCTTGGAGATACAAAACTCGCTCTGTAAAGTGCTAGAAGATATTTGGTCCCCAAAGTGGGTGCTTGTTTTAGGTAGTATACACACACCTCTTTCCTCCACCTAGTGTTAAAGTACAGACTTCTGCTTCCGCATACTGACGAGATGTAGCAATTAAAAGTGTTTGAGCGAGGAAATAGGGATTGTTGATTTTAGCTCAAGGGGTTAGCATTTCTAGTGTAAGTAGACTCTCCTCCAGACCTAAATGATTCACTTATTCAGATAGTCATTTACAGACCTGCAGCCCAGGAGTCCACACTGGGGTATGTTTGTCCTGATGGACTGTAGTTCACCACAGTGGAGCGAGCAGGTGAAAGTGTGAGTAGACAGGAATGGCAGAGAAGAACTAAGCTAAGCGTTGAAGCTGATTTCTTTAAGGGGATGGATTACATCCAGTGGGACCTTGACAGGTTTAAGGAATGAGCCCATCTAAACACCATGAAATTTAACAAGTGTTCTGCACTGCCTGTGGGTCAAGGAAAAACTCAGTATCAATACCGACAGGGGAATGAATGGATTGAGAGCAGCCCTATACGCAACTTCGAAATACTGGTGCATGTAAAACTGGACATGTGCTGGCAATCTGCACTTACAGCCCAGGAAGTCGATGGTCACCTCGGTTGCATGGAAAGAAGTTTGCCCAGCAGGTACAGGGAGATGGTTGTCCCTCTGTTTTTCTCTGATGAGACCCCCCTTGGAGCACTGCATCCAGGTCTGGCATCCTCAGCACAGGAAAGACACAGACCTATTAGAGAAGGACCAGAGATGGGCCACAAAAATAATTAGAGAGTTGGAACGCCTCTTCTATGAAGAAAATCTGAAAGAGTTGGGGTTGCTTAGCCTAGACATGAGAGTTGTTGGGAGACCTTATTGCAGCCTTTCTTATAAGGGGCCCTAAAGTGGTATTGCAAGAAAGTCAGCAAGAGGCTTTTCACCAGGGCCTATAGTGACAAGAAGAGGAAAAATGGTTTTAAACTGCAAGAGAGTAGATTAAGATAGGATATAAGGAAGAATTTTTTTATGATGACGGTGGTGAGACACTGGCACAGGTTGCCCAGAGAGGTTGTGGGTGCCTCATACCTAGAAGGGTTCAAGGCCAGGTTGAATGGCACTTTGAGCAACCTGGTCTAGTGAAGGATGTCCTATGGCAGGGAAGTTGGACTAGGTGATTTTTGAAGATCCCTTCCAACCCAAAACTTTCAATGATTCCATGAGTCTTTAAATTTTTTAATAGACAATTGTTGCAGCTGGCGGTTTGGTGGTACAGAGGCTACAACCTTCTGAAACTGGTTCTTTCATCCAAAACCTGGGAGTATGATTTTCAGAAGCATAATTTTAAATCATGTCATTTGAATAAATTTTTAGTTCTTCTGTTGAGTGTCTTCACTTTGAAAGGCACAATTTTCTCAAATTCTAAGCATCCAAATGAAGTACTGGCCTACAGAAACTATTTTTAGGCTTGCATGAACTTATATGTTCAGTAAAGACCACAAGTACAGACAACATCTCTCAAACATTAAGCTAGCATAAGAATAGGTATGCAAGAAGGTATGTGAATAACCTCACTATACCTACTCATTGCAAAAACATCAGTACAAACCTAATTAAACATGTAATTAATCTCTTCAACCGCAGTGTTAAAGTTATTTCATAAATCATCATACCCAGTGTTATTTGAAAAGACAGACCTTCTCTTTAATCACATATAATAGTGAAACCTTTGTAGCTTGAGAGTGGAGGTGAAGCATGCCATCTCTTAGAAGCCACAGCTCTGCCTCTTTCCTACCCTGGACAAAGAAAGAAGCTGTCCAGCACAGTGCAACTTTATCATGAAAGCTGTGCTCTGTGTGGTAGGTCTAAGAAGAGTTTGGTTGCAGCCAGTTCTGTAAGGGGAGAGTTGTTGTTTGGCTAGGGAGGGAGGGCAGAATTTCACAGGGACTGTGAGAAAGCATCCCCAAATGAGTTCCTGCCTGGGATAGTACTACAGTGATATTAAGTATTTACTTTCAGAATATGTCTGTTTCAAAATTCCTTTGACAGGTTGAGTTATTTTTAAGTTACAAGACATTACATTTCTTCATAACCCACATAGTTTCTTGTCGCAGTTGAGGCGGACGTGCGACACACAGTAAATCCAGTGTAAAGTGCAGGCGAAAAGCGTTTATTCCAAAAGCCAGCATCATATATATACACTTTTGTATGTTTATCATTTGTGCTCATTGTCCATTGGTTACTTAACTACTACAACAGATTCACTGGCTATTTTAACGACACTATACTATTATTAGTTATCTACAATACAGACATCCCAAGAATCCAAACAGAAGCCAGCTGCAGCTGTGTTTACCATCTACTCCCTTTATTGTTTTGAATTTCTTGCTTCTCTTGATTAAGTTTCTCACAGGTAGACATAGATTGTGCTGAGATCAATGTCAGACTCAGACTCAGACAGGCTTTCTGACCTGCTGTCAATCTTCACAGTTTCTGTCTACAATTCTCAGTTTATTACGATATTCAGTAGTTGTTAAAAACACTGTGACTGGATATATTAAAATTTTAGTGAAATTGAGTCTCTAAGGGAATCAGACGTTTCATCTGAGATATGGACAAGTCATACAAAAATCAAGGGAAGCTATTCCTTCTCTCCCTGTCTCTGTATTTCCCATCACGCTTCACATCACTAACACAATTTTTATCCTGCAGATAATTTGAAGGCATTACTATTCTTTTGTTAATGTAAGAAAAGTGAGTTGAAAAATATGTATTATAATAAATAATAAACAAGTTTAGTTTTCTTTAATATGCCAAAAGCTAAGGTTGCATTGCTAGCAAGTTTTCATCGTATATGAATAAGCACATTTGGCTTGCAGCTCCTTAGAGAGATAATTCACTGAAGAAAAGTGAATTTCAATGGCCTCAGCAGATGTTTAAAGTTCTGCGTGTGCAGAAACTGAATAAACATTTGCATGAATATGGAGTGTTATAACCAAGGAGTTCTCAGTCAAATGTTGGTCTTCTTACTAATATTGGTAAAGATAACAGGACTTTTAAATATTCAAAGACAGAAAAAAAAGAACTTTAGGAAATCTAAGAGTTATACATAACAAATACAAAATCTTTCAAATAAAGCAACTTTCAGAACTCCTAGGAAACCTGTAGAGCAAGTCGCTTGAAGCAACAGGGATGGCAGTGCTTGTTATCAGGCAGATCATGATTAGTCAGATTGTGCATCATCCTACACTCAACCCCATAGTGTTGTTTTATGCTATCTGTTATGAAAAGACAGAGTTGTTCAGAAATAAAGACGGGTCTGCTGAATTGTCTTCTGTTAAATTCTCCTCTGCCTCTGCCAGACCTGATGTTGTGGTTTAACCCCAGCCAACACCTAAGTACCACACAGTTGATCACACAATCCTCACTTTCTCCCCATGTTGAAGGGGAGGAGAATAGAAGAGAAAAGATAAAACTCCTGTGTTAAGATAAGAACAATTTAATAATTGAGACAAAAACCAACCCCAATTTACATATTGAACATGATAGTCTATGGTATGGAATATCCTTTTGGTCAGTTTGGGTCAGCTGTCCTGGCCATGCTCCTTGCAGCTCCTTGCTGCTCATTGTGCAGCTCCTCACTGCCAGAACACAAGAAACTGAAAAGTCCTTGACTCAGGGTAAGCGCTACCAAGCAACAACTAAAATATCAGTGTGTTATCAACATTATTCAAATACTAAATCCAAAATACAGCACTGTACCAGCTACTAAGAATAGAACTCTGTCCCAGCTGAAAACAGAAAACCTGTAGATAGTAAGACATTCAAATAAAGAGTAAGGCTGTTATATTTCATTTTGTCCAGCTCAATCACATGTATTTCATTTGTTCAGCTACTGCCCACAATCTTGCAGTTAGATTTTGACACTTTTAAAAGGACAGCAGAACAAAACAACATTTTATTCTAAGGACAATAGAACACAACAACATAGCCTTGGAGAAGTAGATAAAGAATGTAACTTAAGCAAACAAAAGTTATGCAAGACAAGCAGGATGCTGGCTGAGCTGTGTGAGGCTGACTAAGTAGAAGTTATGCAAAACAATTACATCATGTTTACTCAAAAGTGGGGGTTGAGGAACAGCTGCCTAAAAAGGACATTGGACTTTGAATGTGGGAGGTCCTACCGCAGTTTTCCCTGTCATCAATCATGGAGAGCCCGACCCCAGTGACTGGAGCTCCTCCTTTGAGGAGGAGTCCGTGGGTGGGGCTGAGGTTTAGAGCCCTCCCCTCCTTCCAGAGAGTTCTGTATTCCTCGACACCGCTTATGTTGTATGGGTTGTCTGTATCATTGTACCCTCCCCCCTGAGTTTTTAATTGGATCCTGGATCCCCAGACCCTCCCCTCAGTCGCGTCCTGTTGGCTGTTCCCCCTACCCCCGCCCAAGTTCTGTGCCCCTTAAAACCCCGTGCACACCCCGTTCTCCCTGGAGTTCTGCCTCCACCCCTCTCCGACCTGGGCCCTCGCCACCCCTGCTAATAAAAGGAGACTTGGGAGGAGACCCCTTCTCACCTCCCTTTGCTCTCTTCCACCGCTGCACCATCGCGCCTTACCTGCGCTCTCGCTTGCAGCTGCCTCGCCTCTAGCGTGAGCCACCCACGCGACGCCCGAGCCCTCCCCCTTCGGCTCCGAGGCCCCCCAGAGCCAGCGTCCTCGGCAGAGGCCAGGAGGACAGCAGGCGGCATTTGAAGACTACCGAAGAATATCCCCAAAGAACCATATTGAGACTTCAAATAAGGGGTGGGGCTATGTAAAATAAAGTAATACATATACCTCAAGGGCATGAGGAGAGCTAATGAAAATGTAATTAATGTGTATGATGAAAACTCTGTTCACCCAGCACTTGGCACACTAGATTAGAGAAATGATCCTCTGAATGACCAGTTCACTTCAACAAAGAATGCCTGCTTTTTGGTACTCAAAACTGTGTAAGAAAATTTCTTTCTGGCCTATTTTGGTATCAACTTCAAGTATGAAAGTTACAATTCTGGGTGCAGCTTGAATTCAGAACTCTTTAAGTAGTCTCAAATTTCATTAATTCCATCACGAGTGATGTCTCGGAGTAATGAACTGTGGGACTTGACTACTAGATACTGCCCTAATCCTAATATTTCCTGGCTCTTGATATCAAATGCTGTCCACCAGGTGGTGTAAACTTTGATTGTGTCCATAGGGAAGCATGAAGGCAGAGTTATTTCTTTAAAGAAATTGGTTATTCAGAATGAGTGGGGTTTTGCCAGGTCTCTCCTGGCATGCAGCAAACTAAATATACCAGTTTTAAACAATTCTCTTTTCTGCCAGCTCTTATTTTGTATAATAAACTGTAGTGACATGAGAGGTTTTTCTACACAAATTGCCAGACTTGAGCAACAAAAATCTTTGATTTTTTTGAAATTGTTTTGAAAATCAGGGGTTTCTGAATTTTCTTTGAGAACAGCACATTTTTATTTGAGTGGTTACTCATGCACTCATAGAAGATGAGCTTAAAATCCTTCACAGAGACTAGATCTTACAATTCCAGCCCCAGGAGAAGTGGCAAAAGTAGTACTATAGCATGTGTCATCATTTTCTTAACATAGCTGTTAAAGCCAGTATCTATAGGTCCTGATAAGGAATGTCTGAGGTTTTCTCACTAATTGTCTTCTTTTTCCATTTCCCTAGACATTTTTGACATTGAGAATTTTTATTCACAGGTTGCCGTTGTCTAGGAGATGGGGTGTAAGCCTTTTCAACAGAAACTGTGAAAAAGAGAAAGAGAGAAAATGAGTAAGAAATTGAAATGACAGCTTTGGTGATGGCTTTTTGTTCATTTAGTCAACTGTGCTATAGTGCTGCTGAATGAGCAGTTTCCACTGTACCTCAGAAAAAATATGAAAGAGCGGTAAGTATGTATTTCTTTCCTCCTTGTAGTGTTGCATATGATGTCTTTAATGGTGTTTCAACTTGCTGAAATAAAATTGTTACCAAACAATTGTTCCTTATAATAGAAGTTGCCACTGTCTATGAAGTTTTAATGTAGTAGTATATATAAAAATTCATCAGCATTTAACCTTCCATGATAGCACAAATAATCTAAGAGAAAATATCAGTATTAATAGCTCCTATCATGTCTTGCTCAATTCAATTTTTACACTTCTTGTATCTGTTCAACTGGATCAATACAGTGTAAAACCAGTTGTGTACATGCATTTTAAACTGATTTCCAAATACACCTATTTGTGTCTCATACTTACATTTTGAAGAATGTATAGAGTTGTAGTATCAGGGAATTGTTTGGGCTGGAAGGGACCTTAAAAATCATTCAGCCCCAGCCCCCCTGTCATGGTCAGGGACACCTTTCACTAGACCGGTTTACCCAGAGCCCCACCCAGCCTAGACTTCAACACTTCCAGGGATGGGGCACCCATAACTTCTCTGGGCAATATCTTCTGGTGCCTCATCACCCTCACAGTAAAGAATATTTTCCTAATATCTAACCTAAACCTACTCTCTGTCAGTTTGAAGCCATTTCCCCTTGTTCTGTCACTACATGCTCTTGTAAAAAGTCCCTCTATATCTTTCTTGTCGGCTTCCTTCAGGTACTGAAAGGCTGCAATTAGGTTGCCCATAGGGCTTCTCTTTTCCCAGCCAAACAAACCCAATTCTGTCAGCTTTTCCTGACAAGAGAGGTGCTCCATCTCGCTAATCCACTCTGTGGTCCTCTTCTGGACACTCCCCAACAGGTTGATGTCCTTTCTGTGGTGGGGACCCCAGACTTGGATGCAACACTGGAGGTGAGGTCTCACCAGAGCAGAGGGGCAGAGTCACCTCACTCATCCACCAGCACACCCAAGTCCTTCTCAGCACACCTGCTCTTGATCTATTCATCCCCCAGCCTGTACAGATAGCGGGGGTTGCCCTGACCCAGAGGCAGCAACTTGCATTTGGTCATTACACCTCATTAAATTCCTTTGTGCCCGCTTCTCAAGCTTGTCCAGGTTCCTCTGGATGGCATCCTGTTCTTCAAGTGTGTCAACTGCACCACTCAGCTTGGTGCACTTGCTGAGGATGCACTTTATCCCTTTGTCTATGTCATTAATGAAGATGTTAAATAACACTGGTCTCAATACGGATCCTAGAGGGACACCACCTTTCGGTGATGTCCATTGGGACTCTGAGCCACTGACCTCTACCCTCTGGATGCGACCATCCAATCACTTTCTTATCCATGTAACAGTCCACTCATCAAATCACTTTCTCTCCAATTTAGCGAGAAGGATGTTGTGGCAGTGTCAAAGGCTTTACAGAAGTCCAGATTAATGACACCTGTACCCTTCTCTTGTCCACTTATGTAGTCAGTCCATCATAGAAGTCCACTAGGCTGGACAGGCAGGACTTGCCATTGGTGAATCTGTTCTGGCTGTCCCAAATCAGCTCCCTGTTTTCCACGTGCCTTAGCATGACTTCTAGGAGGACCTGGTCCAGAATGTTTCTAGGCACAGAGGTGATGCTGGCAGGTCAGTAGTTCCCATGGTCATCCTTTTTATCCTTTTTAAAGATGGGTACAATGCTTCCCCTTTTCTGGTGACATGGGACTTCACCTGACTGCCATGAATTTTCAAATATCATGGAGAGTGTCTTGGCAACTGCATCATCCAATTCCCACAGGAGTCTGGGAGACATCTCATCAGGTTCCATAGACATTCAGACTACTCAGGTGGTCATGACCCTGATCTTTACATACAGTGTGAGGGACTTAGTTCCCTCACTCCCCATCCTGCTGTCCATCCACTCGAGAAGTGTGGGAAGAGATGTTGCCATTGAACACTGACGCAAAAAACCTGTTGAGTACCCCAACCTTCTCCTCATCCATTGTTACTGGTTTTCCAGCGTTGTTTATCAGAGGGTGTACACCTTCTTTCACCTTCCTTTTCTGGTTAACACACTTGTAGAAGCCCTTCTCGTTATTCTTTGCATCCTTTTCCAGGTTCAGTTCCAGCTTTACCTTAGCCTTTCTCACCCCATCCCTACACAACAAAACTTCATCTCCAGGTCACCTGTCCTAGCTTCAGCTGTCTATGCATTTGCTTCTTCCCCTTTAGTTTGACCAGCAGATCTCTATTCAGCCATGCTGAGCTCTTGCCTTCCTTGCCGGATTTCTTGCTCCTGGGGATTGCTATCTCTTGTGCTCTGTGGAAGACTTTCCTTTAAGATCTGCCAGCTCTGTTCCAGTCCCTTGTCCCTGAAGACAGCCGCCAAGGGAATCCCACTATCTCCCTGAAGAGCTGGAAGTCTTTCAGCTAGAATTCCTAAAGTTCCTAGAGTTCAGGGGCTTAACTTTATTCCTTACCTGATCCATATTCCTCAGGACTAGGAACTTCACCAATGCATGATCACTGCAGCCCAGGCTGCTTCCAATCTTGATGTCCCCAACTAGCTCACTTTCACTCTTGACCAACAAATGCAGAAGGTATTCAATATGAGGGACTTAAGTTCAAGTTGTAATGAATACAATTTGTTCACTAATTCAGAAACTGATTTCAATTTACATCTCAGTATTCAGGGATTTCAAGAAATCTTGGAGCTTGCATTTGCTTGAAGGCAATGCATAAAACAGTTAAAACCAGCAGTATTTTCTACTTTCCATGCACAGAATTTCTTATTACAGAAAATAAGAAGCTTTGCATATAGTTCCATATTTACCAATTATATTGTACATTTGCATGCATTAACTCCTGGAAGTCTTGAAAAATCTATAATAAAAGTAATTCTACTTTTGCACTTGTGATGGTTATGAGCAATCTTAGACTATGTGGTCATAGATTTTGATTACATTGGTTAGAACATTTCCTACAAGAGATGGAAACAGGAAGCAAATTGTAATGAAGAGAACACAAAAGAGAGAATGGATTCAACCCCAAATTAATCCAATTTCCTTTTGCTTTTAGTAAGGTTATTTAGCTTAGGCAGATACTTCAGACAAACTGTGTGCTCACATACAGGCATTATGAAACCACTCATATAGAAAATGGGATGGCACAGTAAAACTGGGTAATAAACACTGAGACCCACATCCATTAGCTACGCTGAGATAAAAGAGCATATGCAGAGCTGCTGCCCGTACTTTGATAGATGCAATTTATTCAAGTTTAAAATTTAGCTCTGTGGGGATACAGAAGGGCCATTGCTTTTCTACCTTTGTGCTTCCGTTGCTGCATGCTTTGCTTCAGAGGTTCTAAGGAAGAAATCTGCTGTCTTGGAGAAAGCCTCTATTTTTATCTGCTTGAGCTTTGAGTGACAGAAACAAAATCTAGTGTTTGCTTCTTAATTCTACATCATATCTGATCAGGCTTGAATTTCACGTTTACTTTATGGCATCTAGTACATACAATACCGTGAATTTACTGCATGAGGTGAAGGCTGAGACAACGTCCCCCTTATAAAAATACACACACCGTTTGCATGTATGTTTGGCCCAAGGTACTGGATGTTGTTCTGACTTTCCCAAATAAATTGTATTTTTGTGACTGATTTTATAAAGAAATGATCATTTTATGTAAAATATAAGGTCTGATTTCTTGTGGCTTCAAGAAAGATATTAAAATACACAAGAACTTTGCATTCACTTAATAGTACAAAAAAGTAGAGTTGGCACAAGCCAAAAAGAAATCCAAAAGCAAAAAGCCCTAATCTGTCTACAAAAAAAGAATATATTGTCTGCTTAGAAGTTCTACTAAAGTTAATTTTTCTATTTTGTTCTTTTCTTTTCTTGCTATCCTTTGGGAAGATCCCTTGGGAAGATCCCTTGGGAAGATCCCTTGGGATTTGGTGGAAAAGACAGTTTTGATATGTGAGAAATAACTGTCTGTGAGAGATTTACAATGCTCTTGGAAAAATACCATAACCGTATTCAATGGACAGGGAAATGGAGGCACAGCAAGCTGGTAGCTCACCCAGCAGAGCAGTATCAGGAATAAAGGTGGGCATATCCAAACCACAGCTCCAAATCCCATCAGCTAGGACACTTTCTTGTCATGTGTAGTGACACACAGTCATGCATTTTCCACTTCATTTTTCTCTTTAGATAAATTCCTGTAGTGTTTTTACTGTTATCCCTTATACCATTTTCACAGTGTTGTGTTTTTTACCCTGCTCTTAGTACACCAATGTCATTCTTGGTTACACTGTAGAGCTGCATCCCAGCTAAACATGTTATGCGAAGTCTGATTATGAGCACATTGGAACCTGTTCATTTAATTAATAACTTTTATGCTCTTTGAATGCAAACTTTTATAGTGAATGGATATTGTAATTGATCCACTGTGAACAAAATGCTTGAATTAAATTCATTCCTGCTGCAAAGCCTTGCCTGGAGATTTCAGGCCCTGGAATGAATAGATAAGTAAAAAAGGATTTAAGAACATGCTAATGAGCAGATCAATAATATATGCCTGCAAAATGAGTACAAGGTAACAAATTCTTTACAACTAAAACCTGGGATGCTGCTTCAGCTGCAAGGTAACACAGAATCTTTTTGTATTCTTTATTGTCTTCTCTATGTGAAACAGAGACGTGGGAGTGGGTGGTAGGTGTGAAGGTTTGGTGACCTCTTATTTGTACAACACCAGACCCTCCAGAAAAATTAAGCAAGTTGTAACCAAAGTATCTAATCAAAATGCAAAGCAACTACTTATTTAAGTATTCCCACTGTATCAGACTGACAGAATTGTGAGATTGCCTGTTAGCCTACCAACTTTTACATTTTAATTGTCCTCAAAATGAAGGTCTGCTCAACCCATAAACTCACAGGCATTCCCATGCTGATAAAGGGACTTTCTGTTCCCCCATCCCTAAGAACCCAGAAATGTACAAAGAAACTAAATAGCTTTATCAGCCTAATGACCTTTCCAGCTACTCCTATAAATTGTATCTATCTCTACAGCAGTAAATGTAAAATGACATTCAGCCCCTACATTGGTCAGCCCCTACCTCCCCCTTCTAAAATTAGTCTTTCTGTCACGCTTCACAGCACATTAAAACTGAGCTTTGTGAACTAAGCCTTCTTTTTTCAAAATCAATTGTAAAGTTTTTTTAAGGTATCATTACATGGAAAGAAGACACAAATAAAAAACCCCAAAACACTCCAGTCCTGAAAACCCAAAAATTATTAAAGAGTGCTTATGAAATATTACCTGGGTTTGAAATGAAAAGCTCTTAGGAGACCTCCCATTTTAGTTTTGTGAGACTTCCCATGGTGGAGCTTTAGATTAAAGCGTTTAATGAAGCTCAGCTGTAGTGCACAAAGAATACAGGTCTATTATTGCTGTTTTGCTGAATTGTTTTTAATTTCATCTGATAGAAAAACAGCAAAGAACACTGGATTAACAGTAGCTGTAAGAGGCCAATGTAATTTCAGCACTAATTTGCACAGCATGGAAGTTCCACCCCCACCACATTTTCTGGTCCCAGCTCTCTAATAGGTATAAACTCCCTGGCTTCTCTTTTCAGCAACCCCATCCATGCTGAGAAGTATCAAAGCTCTTTAAGTAGGCAATGGCTGCTGCAGGAACAGTAATGGTTTCCATTTCCATTACTGCTTCTTTAAGACAGAAAAAAAGTTAACATGAAAGTTACTTTTCATTTTATTAAAGTACTTGTGCATTTCCAACATCATGGTTATCTGATGTTCCTTCAACCAAGCATAGGCTCTGGAGGGAACAACTTATATTTGAAACAAATCTAACTTATTAAATGTCTTTAGTGTTATCTTGAAAGATCACAAATAACTTTATAAACTGCAAACTTATAACACCTCCTTACCTCTCAATTCTGGAACAAAAATTTTAAAAAGCCGAAGACCATAACAATCAATAGTGTGCGTTTTATTTGTTGGAAACTGAAAAGACAGGCTAGGCAGGTAACATGCAGTTACTCAGTGGCCTGGAAAATGGGCATGCTCTTCTAAGACTGTGTAAAATCTGGTTGGTATCAAGCTAACTGTCTTCATTGCAACTCCTGTGGTGCTGTGGGTTGGATTTGGGCTTAAATCAGTGTTGATAATACACCAGTATTTTGGCTACAGTTAAACAGTGTTTGCACAGCATCAATGGTTTCTCCTTGCCCATTGTGCACCCCCATACCTCCACAGAGCGTAAACTGGGTATCAGAAAGAAGATGATAGTTGACTGGGGCAGCTGTCCTAATTTTTTCAAAGGGAAATTCCATAGCATATAACATCATAGTTAGCATTAAAACTGGGCTAGAGGAAGAAAGGTGTGGAGCTCCTTGGCTTCCAAGGTGGCCATTATGTGGAGACTGTCTGGGCATCAGTATGCTCATGGGAGACGGCAAATTATTAGATTGCATTCTGTAGCTTTTTTTTTTCTCTCCTTCATTTATTAAACTGTCCATATCTTAAACCATGACTTTATTAGTTTCAGTCTTTCTATTCTCTCCCCTGACCTACTTGGTTGGGCCGGAGGAGGGAGCAATGAGTTTTTGTGTGTGCTTATGCTGCTGGCCAGGGCCAACTCATCACAAAAAGGAAGGAGGCAGAAAAAAGTAAAAGAAAAATTATTCCTTTTGTAGAAACAGTCACTTTCAGCTAAAAAGGGACAAGTTCAGAGTGGTATAGATTAAATCCTGTATAGCAGAATGGACAAATACATCAAATGAAAATCACCACAGAAGGAATTTCTTTTGCCTGAAATTTTATTTCAATGAGAAAAAAAACCCCAAACCCAACCAAAACAAATCAAACCCCGAAACTGAAACATCAAAATGTCTGGTTACAATGTACTTAGGAGAAAATTATTTTGTCTTTTCCCAAAAAATCTCTGGTGTTTTGTAATTCCAGTCTTATATTGTGCAAAGATTTAAATTTAAAGTCCAAATCCAAGCAAAGGTTTTGATAGCTCTGTCTTTTTACTGCTATTTTTGATAGTAACGATTTTAGAACATCTTGCTGTTCATTGAACTTTGGAAGAAAGCCAGTACAGAATTCGCTTTGAAATTAGCAGAACTTAAAATGAACAGCAAGCAATTTTTGTATTTGTTGCCTTCTCCTGGTCTTAAAATTAAGAACCAAACACAGTTAAGTGAAAAAAAAATGGTTTTATCTTGGTATTTATTTAAGGATCCTTAGATGCAGCACTCTGTCCCAGTGGAATGCACCGAAATGTACCCCCGAAATGCACACACCCCGCACCAGAAAAGCACATACAATTATAGGCCTTGCAAATTAGCATATCTATCAAAGATTCCCCAGTGAGAGGCTCGAGTGAACCCCCCATCCCAAGGACTCTTCCCCCTTCATGGGCCTGTCTTAGTTTACAGAATGTGTTCTGGAGAGTACCTTTGTGTCTGGGGCTTTCTGACCCCTGACTGTGAGGCTTCCAGGATGTTTGGTCTCCTGGTTTAACAAAATGGTGGGTTTCGGCTAGGCTATCTAACTTAAGGAATGATAAGTATGTGGGTTAAAAGCATTAAGAATACATAAAAGCTATATAAAAGATTATATTAAAGGGGTATAAAAGAAAAGGCAAAAAAGTCATCACGGCACCATATTGGCTTACTTTAGTTTCATCTGTATTGGTCTTAATTTATTCCCAATTATTTTTAGAACTTTTAAGTATTAAAGACTTTATAGTCTTAACAAAAAAAAAAAAATTCTGCAGAAACTTTTTTTTAAAAAAAAAACTATGGGTTTTTTACTTCTACTTCTTTATTTTCCAGTTTAACTGTGCTATGTTTCACTCAATGTCTTCCTAACTGGCTTCCCTGTCACTTAAAAGTGAACTAAACCTCAGACAGGAGTCTTTTGTTCCTGATATAGACAGAATGTCAGTGTCAAGCAGTCATATAGCTTAGGAAGTAAGTTTAAACGCAGCTCCATTAACATCAGTGTGGAAAAATGACCAGTGGTCATTACTCCAAACCACAAAAATTCCCAGTTCATACTCATGCTAGCTCATCTTTAATATGAATGTATTAATCTCCAGCACGCTCAATGGGACCTCAGCTGATTCTGTGTCCTTTCCATCCAAGGGTTTTCAGAATACGGCTAGTTTATTTTTGCCTCCTTCTTTCTCTCGATCTAAAATCCTAAATACTTAACAGTGGCAGTTTCATCTGCTGGTACCACAGTACTTCATAAGGAGCTTCTATGTGTTTTTCTAGGAGGTCTTAGAATTTCAGTGGTGTTTAACCCAGTCATCATATCTTCCCTCATTCATGGTGTTTAACAGTATTTCTGCTCCCTTAAATTCTTCCAGTATGCAAGATGTAATTTTCTAAGAATGTCTCAGAGGTCTATGTCTTATTGAAACCCTTCCATACAGGAAATATCAGAGAGAAAAATGTTGTCATACTCCACTGCAGAAAATTAAAGAGGAACTGAGGGATATACTGAGAAAGATTAATTTCTTGGTTGTGAATGGAAACATATACTGAGATACCGCAATCACAGCCACATACCAAAGCACATCTTCATATTAATCTTCCAAAGAGCATTCAAAATTAATTAGAAGTTCAAGCACTACCATTCATTCTGGAACATAAATGTTTTATTTCAGCTGTAACCAGAAAGATAATAACCAGCACAAGCATTTGAAGGAAAATTACATTTTGAGATGATAGTGCTCAGAAGCCCCAGTGCCTTTACACTGCTGAAGCAGAACAAAATTTTTCTTTCACATGGTAGCCTGGATTAAAGCCATTCTTGGAAAGAAGTGCATTTTGAACTAGTTCAGTGTGAATGACTGGCCTTAAGCATGATTCATGTTTGTGTTAAAGTTCTGGCACATGGAAAGCTTTTGCTTCCAGCATTTTGCCAAAAAAAGTGGTTGACACTTGGCTACTTTATTTATTTATTTCCCCAGTCATAGCCTGAAATTTTAGGGAAGCTCTTCTGATGTTGAAGCCTTCAAAGCCTAATTACAAGGAAAAAGGAACATTTTTCACATACTAGCTCGCATTTTTGACTTCAACTACTTGCTAATCCACACACAAAACAAATTAATCTGCTTAATTCATGTAGGTCAGATAACTTGGGCAAGACATAGCATGAGATTAACCCTTTTCATGAGTGTGTGACTAGCGCAGAATTGTCACTGTCAGCTACTGTCTTCAGTGCTGCTGTAGTGGCTTGGAGCAGCTCAGGGTGCACTTTCAGTTAATTTGACCAGTAAAACACCCAATGTTATAAATTTTTAGGCTTCAGTGAAGGAAATCCTGAAAAATAACATATAATACACTTACGTTAGAATGACATTTATAGGATTACAGTTTTTAATACTTGTCAGATTTCCAGCTTTCTTGAGTACAAGGAAAATTAAAATGATAGGAATTTGCATAGGGAAAGGTTTACTTGTGGAGTTGTGTGTATATCCTTATTTCCAATGCTGAAGAAAAAAACCTGTAACTCTAGCTTCACTAATGGAACTTCAGCATTGCTGCCTTGTTCAGAATTTCAAGTTACTAGTGGGTAGGAGTAGGGAAGTCATTGGAAAGAGGAAATAAAAAAGAGGGGAAGGGTGCATTCCCTCAAGCATCTTATAATTCTAATCTTATCTCTGTCTCCCATCTCTCTTCCTCTCATACTTCTCTGATTTAATTTCTTGGTGGATACGGTTCTGAAGGCTTTAGCCATTTGAGAGGAAAGAAAAAGGAATGGCATAGAGTTTCACATATCGAAGTAAGCATAATTAACAGTATTAATTTTTTTTAATAGTGTGTAAGACCATCAATTTCAAAGCTTAGAATTTCACAAAAGATACAATTCAATCTCTTTGAAACCTCTTCCAGCAGGTTTCTGGGGTGATAAAAGACAGAACCTGGGATAACAAGTTGAATTAGATTCTACTTCCAGGTTTACCTTTTGAATGTCTGCATTGTAGACACAGTGGAGGATTATTTCCTAATTCATGAATAGAAGTAATGATATTGGCTGTCAGAAACGACCACAGAAGAACTGAGTTGCGTAAATTATTATTAATATGGGGACAGCTCAAAGCAGGCAACAAATAGGCATTTTGCTGCTATTGTTATTGTCACCTTCAGTGGCTGTTAACCCCAGTACTTCCAAATATTCAGGTCTTCAAAACAACATGAAGCACACTGGTTTACGAGTATCAGGTTCTTATACAGCAGCAAGGACATCTCTCAGCCATATCTTGGTCCTGTGACAAGCAAGAGTCTCTGGTCCCACAGCTGGTCCACCAAGCAGAGTCTGCAAAAACCTTCATAGTGAGGGATGAGGAGTTTGACTCGCCTCACCTGCAGCCCTAATTAATCTCAGAAGAGACTGAGAACATTGAATGTTGAATGTTTTTGTTCAGTGACAGAATGCCTACTTGATCACTGAAGTCCTCTATTTCAAGATGATTGCTAACTAGAAACACAGATATTCCTCGAGTTTCATTAGTCTGAAGCAAACCAACATTTACTTGACTACTAAAGAGCCTGTCTCCAGTCATTCACTTCTGCCTTGTGTTTGCCTTCCATGGTACGGGGAACTGCTAAGCTCCCAGCTGCTGTGCAGCAGCATAGCACTCTTTGTCTTGCTCTACCTCTCTCCTATTTCCAGAGATGGAGCAAAGATACAAAGCTCTGCAGCTGTGTGCTGGGTCTGGCTGTGATAGAGTTAACTCTCATCACATCATCCCATTTGGTGCAGTGGTTTGTATTTGTGACTAGAACAGCGATGATAACACACCAATCCTTTAGCTGTTGCTAAGCCATGTTTGCACAGCATCAAGGCCTTTTTTTTCTGCCATTCTATAGGTGTGTGTCAGGGGTCCACAAGAATCTAAAAGGGGGCACAGCTGGAACAGCTGACACAAACGGAGCAAAACAATATTCCATACCTTACAATGTCTGCTCAGCAATGAAAACTCAGTGAAAGGAGGAGGAAGAGCTGATCCTCAGTGCTATGGTGTCAGTCTTCCCAAGCAGCCTTTATGTGTGCTAAGGCCTGGCTTCTCAGGAAGCAGCTGGACATCTACCTTTCAACAGGAATAGTGAATTAACTCCTAATTTGCCTTCCTTGTGTGTGCAACTTTGTTTCACTTATTAAACTGTCTATCTAAGCCCACAAGTTTTCTCACTTCTGTGTTTCTGATTGTCTCTTCAACCTCAGTGTGAGGGAATGAGTGAGCTACTGTCCGGGGAGGTAGCAGCCAGATGGAGTCATCCCACCACAACCTGAAAGAATACATTATGAATATGTACTTCCATACACATCCTGCCTCTTCTGCCTGCCTCATTTCTTAAGGTTCAGGTCTCCAAATAGCCCTTTCTATTCATGGGACACATAGACACAGTGCAACAGGAGAAATCAGCCTATGCAATTCAGATCAGGGAAGCTTTCCATTCCATTCTGATGTAATATACATGCGACCAACTTTTCTTCACTTGAAGAATCAACTCAAACAGCAGCTTAGTTCTAGTAACAGTAAATGAATATGTACTTCTGGTAGACAAGTGGTAACTGAGCAGCAGACTTACTAAACCTTTGGTTAGTGGCTTATTTCTCACACAAGCAAAAAAAAAGTGGTAAAAGAACTTTAAGTTCTGTCTAAACCTTCTAATTCTGTCTGTCTGAAGCCTACTATCACCATCCATTGCCTATCATGTCCTCAAGTAGCTGTGTATTTTTATAGCTTCTTATAGCTTTAAGCATATGATTCCTACAAACTCATTTCACTCCATCATTATTATATATTCCTAAAATGGAAGAATAGTTCTTAAACATGAAGCCTCCTGAAACAGGGCTTCACTTCACACTAACTGCTGTATGGGCCCTGGTACAAGACTGAAATTTTTGGGGAGGGCTCTTACTAGAAGCAACAGTGCAAATGTTGGCAGAAGAAAATGTAATACCAAATTTCTTCATAATTTTTATTAGGAAATGTAGTCTTTGTGAAAAGAAGATAGAAATTTGCCCATTTGCTACAATAGTGGTGACCCAGATTTTCTATTTTTTAAAAGAGGGTACTTTTTTTGACTGGGATAGAGTTAACTTTATTCATGGTAGTTTGCATGGTGCTATATTTGTTATATGTGATCAAAACTGTGTTGATAACTCACTGTTGAGCACTGCTTATGTAGAATCAAGGCCTTTTCTGTTTCTCATGTTGCCCCTCCAGTGTCTAGGCTGGGGTGGGCAAGGAGTTGGTAGGGGACACAGACAAGAAAGTTTGTCCAAATCAATGAAAGAGATATTTCATGTCATAAGATGTTGTACTGAGTGATAAAAACTGGGTGGGAAGAGGGACAAAGAGGTGAAATTTGGAGAGATGGTGTTTTCATTTCCAAGTAACCATTATTCTTGATGAAGTCCTGCTTTCCTGTTCATGCTTTGCTTGCATGCTCAGATTTTTCTTTACCCACTAGTTTTCTCACTTTTACCCTTCCAATTCTTCTCTGCCATCCTGCCACATGGGAGTGACCAAGATGCTGTGTGGGACTGAACTGCCTATGAGGGTTAAACACAACAAATAATAATTGTTTTACATGTATGAGACATACATCATCCCCAAAACCTGAAGAATTTATCCAAAAATGTCTCCTTTTCTTACTCTCTACTGACTTGTGTATTGCCACATGCCTTCAGAATTTAACTGCAGACTAAAAAATTGACAAAGCTAGTCTCAGCTGTAAGACTCTTATTTCTATATCTTGATATATGTCCAGAGAAAGAAAGATAACCTCCTTTAATCTGGTCACTCTCCTAAAACACCAAAGTATCACACCAAAAATTTTTGCCACATCAATTTAGCAGAAGTTCATGTTATATTGATGATCTCTATGCCCTTTACAAAGATTTTGCCAGGATAACATCTCCCAGGCTTTGTGTATAAATACATTGCTTTGCATATGAGTACATCACATTTGAGCATAGATTTTACTACCTTTGAATACAAATATTCTATAATAAGCATGCTCAATTTTTTGTCCAGTCAAAAAGCAATAAAACAAAAAACCTTCAGAAAGTCAACTTGGTTAACAATCCTAAACAAAACTTACAGATTTCAAAGTAAGAATGAAGGATTTAGAACACTATTTTTTTAATAAAACATATTTGACTACTGTCAGTTATATTCCTTTTATCTTTTACATGAATAAGTATATCAGCTAGTCCGTTGTTTTACTTGGCTAACAACCCTGTAGAAAATCACATCATTTTCTAGAATCCAAAGAGATATGTTTATTTATTGCTTGGACAAAGAGTGGCACAAATGGAAGAGGAAGGCTTCTAAATCCAGTAACAGCTTCTGCTCATGTCTAGACATGACTGAAACACAATGAGAGATGGATAAGAAGGTCAAGCAGTTTTTCATTTCTTGGATGGAGCCGTTACAGGTTTGTGCAGGTAAAACTAATATCAGAATGTAGAAATACAAGAATGAAATTTCAGAAATAGTTACCTGAACTTTTATCATGGGAGAAATCGTAACATCTCCTCCCCTTAATAGCAAACCTGCCTCTAACTTATCTTGGCAATAAATCTGATGGTAATCCAATCATTTTGCTGAATGACAAAGATGGCTTAAAGTACACTTGCTTTTCAAATATGTTTTCAGTTATGCTGATACAAACATAAAAAATGCTGGATCAGTTCCTTGATCTGTTTGACAATGCAGTTCTATAAAAATTAAACCAGCACAATTGAGACAGTGTAAAGAAACATGGAAACAGAGAAAAGACAGAAGAGTTCAAAGTGGCCTTGACTCCAAGGAAAGAGTTTTCTGCAATGATATTCAATGAGACCAATGGGAATTGATGAGTTTTCCCCCCTAATTGAATCTAGAGTTGATTTCAATTAGAATTCATAGCCCATAGCATTAGTGTTATCATCACTGCAAAATCACATTACAAAGGGCGTAAGTTAATCAAACTAAGATTCAAAGATTTCCATAGTTTCAAGAAGGCAACTGCAATTAGAGTGCATTACTTGGAGGCTGTCACTGTTGCAGCACGGGCGT
>VZRR01006562.1:194955-377382 GCA_013398015.1 Oreocharis arfaki | reverse complement strand
CACGTTGGCGGCGGGGACGGCGATTGGGCGGCCGCCCCCCCGCGCGGCGGCGTGGGCGGGGCCGCGCGGCTGGTTAGCCGGCGGAGTGTGAAACCGCGTGCTAATGTAAGCGGCGCGGGCGAGCTCGGCGTGTCCAGCTCGGCCGCGGCCGTGCTCTGGTCCCGCCGAGCGCCGCCCGCCAGGCCGCCGCCTCGGCTTCCCCTTGCCCTTGGCCGGCGCGGAGGGGACGGGGAAAGGAAGCCTGTGCTGTTCCCGTACGCTCGGGTTCGGATTTTTCAGCGGGGGAGAACTTTATCCCGGGTTGACAAGGAGCGGCGGGCCACTGCGGAGAAGAGCGAGGATGAGGATGATGCTGCTGCTGATGTCGCCGCGATGTATCGCGCTCAAGGGGCTCTGGTGAGACGCGCAGCTCCCAGATACGCACCCGCCTGGAGGAGGCTGTAGTGGTGCCGTTGCACGAAGGAGCTTCCCGTCTGATTTAAACCTCAAACGGACGCTTTCGTTTCTTTTTTTATTTTTCTTTTTTTTTTCCTGTTTTTTTTTTTTTTTTCAATCTTCCCGAGCGGGGCTGGTTGCTTGGACGCTAAGGCCAGCGAGCATCTTGAGGGGTTTGCTTTCCTTTTGTCCTAGGGACTTCTCTGCAACTAACGGAAGAGTCTGTCCTGGTGTGAGGTACCCTTTCCTCTGTCCTCCAGCGTTTCGTGCATGTGCTATTGGAGCTGCTCCGATCGGGGACGACTGTGCAAGAGCCCCCGCCCGCCTCCTTCCTCCTCCTCCTGCCTTCCTCCCTTGTTCATCGCTCTGTGTATTGCTTGTGGTTTGGTCCCTGCGCCGACGCCTGGGAGCAACGCGTCCCTCCCTGGAGACTTTCTTTCGCCCCTTCGGCTTGCGACGGTCCCGCCGCTGACACTGCGTCCCGTTTCCTCAGGCTGGATTTTCCCCTTTTGACAAGGGGCAGAAGTGGAAAGAGGAGTCGCCTCCGCTCGGGGTTTCCGGTCTTACAATCGCATCGAGCACTTGCGAGTCCGTGAAGGGGATTATTCACTCCTGCTGAGGGGCGGCTGTTGCCTCCCCCCTGCGCCCCGTCGGGTCCCGTCTCGCCGCGCCCGGGCGTTGCGGGCGCCGCCCGCCGGTCGAAGCGCCGCCGAAGGAGCGCGGAGCGGTGGTGACCGTCCCAAGCGCGGCCCGTCCGCCTTTCCCGGCCGCCTTCAGCCCTCCTCGGAACGACAGCAACAAAGGACGCCGCGGCTGGGGGATGTCCCCGCGGCGGGGGCCCTGAGCCGCGCCTCTCCCCGCTCCTGCTCGCGGCTGAGGGAAGGCGGTCGGCGGGTGTCGCCGCTCCTGTCCTCTTGGCGCACCGGGTGTGAAGCCGGGGCAGGTCGGGGAGTCTCGCCGCGAGAACTGCGCTGCGAGGGAGACCCGCCGCGGCCGGAGCCATGTTCCCCCAGAGCCGGCACCCAGTAAGTACGGCTGGGGCCGCCGCTCCGTGGGTCAGGGGCGCGGGGCGAGGGCCCGGCTGCCCGGAGCGCACCTCTGGCTCGCTTGCTCGGCTGGAGCTGGGGGGAGGGAGAGGAAGGCGCCCTCACAAGTTCATTCCCTCCGCGGTGGAGCGGCTCATCCTGCCTGCCGGAGCGGCCCCCTTTACTTTTTGTTGCGTGGGCAACTTAATTCGTCTTGGGAATGACGGCGGGGGGTCGCCGCCGGGCCAGGCAGCATCCGGCGAACACAGCGCCTGGAGTGGGGCTGGTTGTGCCTCCGCCACGGGGGTCGGCGGGGAGGAGCCGGCACGCCCCGCTTTCGTGTAAACGGTGGCGGCAGGAGCGGGTGGGTCGGATCCGGAGCGCGGTTTAACCTCGGCCCCACCGCAGATGAGGGACGGGAAGGTGGGTAACAAGTGCGCAGCGCCCCGGGGCGGGGGCGAACTGGCCGGGCGCTCTCTCCATCCCTCCGGCCCAGCCGCGATGGGCAGCGCCGCCTCCTCTTGCCCTTGGGGCGGCCGCGCTGTGTCTGAACGTGCATCTCTCTCCCGTGCCGCCGCCGCGCCAGACCCCGCACCAGGCTGCGGGCCAGCCTTTCAAATTCACCATCCCGGAGTCGCTGGACCGCATCAAAGAAGAGTTCCAGTTTCTTCAGGCGCAGTACCACAGGTGAGCGCCGGCGGGCCGCTCCGGGACCAGGGACTACCGCCCGGTCCCCGGCCGGGCGCGGGGGGCTGCAGCGAACGGGCGCGTCCAGGCGGTGGCGTGCGGCGTCGGTGAAGGGCCCCGCCGGGAGACCCCGACGGGCCGGTGAGGGGAGCGCGGGCAGCCCCGCTCCGTGGCGAGGGCTGCCGGGTGGACGGGGCGCGTACGGGGGGACAGCCCTGCCCTGCGCGGGCCCGTGCTCGCCGGGCAGCTCGTGATGTCGAAGCTGGAGAGTTCGGTACCTCTGTGCGTTTGAAAATATATAGTATGTCTTGGGAAGCCATATGTGGAGGGGTCATTTCAGTATATCAAGAGAATACCTGCGCAAATTCTGTGGCACAGCGCGTTAAAGAGACTGCTTCTCATGTTTGTTTCTTCGTGTGTTGTGTTAATGTAAAAATTAATAAAACGCCAGCGTCCTGTGGCTGAGAGCCAAGGAGGACGGTTAAAGCATTCAAGTACTTGGAGCAGTAACACAAAGTTTACTAGAATCCGTGGAAGCTGTGCGATGCGCTCCTCGTTGCCGCGCTGCCCTTCAGAAGTTCTTTGTGGGTGTGTGCATGCTGCTGAGGTCCTTTCAGAGGTTTAGCATCTTTCTGACTCTGGGCAACTGATGTTAAGGAGCATTAATCTTCCTTAATTTTTACTGTGTGCACCTGGAATATTTGGAGAGAAGTAAAAACTACAGCTTTCCCACCTGGGAATCGATTGGTTTTAGTTACGCTTCCTCTTCCTTTGCCTATGATACCGTAGTCTGATCAAAAATCATTAACTTGTTTTAACTACTTATTACATAAGAAATACCGTGTAAACTCTAAACATTCAGTACTGTAATTGTAAGTGAAAAGTACTGCTTGCACACTAACTGTTCCATAGGATGCTCACAAGTATCATTAAAAAAAAAATCAGTTTGATAGAAAACAAAGGGAATGTTGAGGCTCTCAGTGAAAGTAGTCAGAATTATACCACTGTTTATGATGAGATGTGCAAATGCCAAATGCAACTTATTTTTGTTTATGAAAGCAAAAATGGAAAATAAATTTGCCAGTAAATGATAGTCAGAGTTACCAGTTTTCAAGCACTGGACAAGGTAACATTTGCTAGAGTGTATTTAAGGTAAGGATTATGCTTGAGTTGTAATTATAAATGTGAATGATGTTACTTGGCAGTAATTTCCTAAACATTGTATAGAAAGAAATGTCTCTATTTTATCTACTTTGCTCCTGAGAAGTACTTCTGAGAAATTCAGATCCTATTCTAACTTATAAGTTGTAGCACTTAATAGCAGCTCTTTGTCAAAGTATGAAGGTGGATATGTTTAGGTTCTGGAGACAGTTGAGGCCTCATACAGCACCCGTGGAATGTTCTTTACATTTCCTCTTCAGCCTTTTTATTTGAAGTATGAATTAAGTCTTTCTACATTGCAAGTTAGTTTGAGGTTTTTTTTAATTAGCTTCTGTCAAAATACAAGTAGGGTGGGTAGATGTCAAAAAAATGACATGTTGCATTAAAGCATGATCTATTTTGTAGCCTTAAATTGGAATGTGAGAAACTGGCAAGCGAAAAGACGGAAATGCAGAGGCATTATGTGATGGTAAGTATATTTGGTTTTATTTTTATTTCAGTAAATATCTCCTAATACAACATAAGTCAGCATAAGAAAATAACATATGCTCATTTATTTGCAGTACTATGAAATGTCGTATGGATTAAACATTGAAATGCACAAACAGGTAAGACATTTTGTTTTCTAAGCCACAAAATTTGCAGTCTGTCTGGTGCATTTAAATGTAGCTCTGCTGTTTATGCTCGAATGACTGTATCGTGTCTGAATCAATAGCCTGATTTGTAGCCTGATTAGTGGACCTTTGCCTACCTCCTGTCAGATGAGGTGTAGATTAGGTTAAGCAGCAATGCTGTTTTGGTATTGGTCCTGAAAAACTTTGGCATAAGTAGGGAGGTCTTGTGTCTGTGGTTTTAAAAATGCAGTTCAGTACTTTACAAATTTGGGGTTTTTTTGGTTCGTTTTTTTTTATTTTTTTGTTTGTTTTGTTACTGGCAGGCGCTCTGACATGTCAAGCTGATCTTATGTCTGTGTAGCATATGTAGTCATAGTTACTCATATCCTTGCCTTATAAAGGTATGAAGAGATTAGTGGCTTGGAAAGCTCTAGTTATGACTATGAGTTTGCAAGTTCCCATAAAATTCACACTTATGGCCACTATAATGGTGAATAAAAAGAGTATTGAACTGGAACAAGACACTAAGGACCTCATAAGAGAAGAAAAGCTAAATGATTGCACAGCCCAGAGGACCCTCAATTGAGTAGTCATTGTCTGCCAAATAAAGCATTAATGGCAGGGTGTAAGTATTCTGTAGATATGCTGACATTCACTTTTTCATCAAGATGCTAGTACAATAAGTCTTTCAGAAATCGATGGCCTCTTAAAAAAATTATCATTAGATGAAGTTGCACAGTTGGACACATTTCAAAGTGCAACAATACAATTCTTTCTTGATGTGTATGTGCTATTCCATCTAAAACTCTTGTTTCATTAAATTAAAGAGCATGGCTGACCGGCTAGGGCACAGCGAAGAAATTGATTAGTTCAGGCTTCAGATCTTCAGTATATTCAAAGACATTCATTAAGCAAGTGAATTACGGAGCTGAATTTTGCTTTTGTAACTCTGAACTCTTTGATTTCTTTTTGTTTGCTTTGTTGTTGTTGTTTGTTTTGTTTTCCCCTAAAAATATTATTTTTCATAAGGTGGCATTGTAATTCCATGATAGCTTTCCATCTGCAAATCTGGGTAGGTGTTCTTTTGAGTTTTGGAGGCATGCATGTCTCAATTCAAACTGTCATTAAGAGAAGTAGTATTATGACAACTTTTTTTTTTTTTTNTAAAAAAAATAGTTTTTTTATATTTTTTTTTTTTTTTTTTTTTTTTTTTTTTTTTTTTTTTAGTAATGCAGGAAATAACCAGATGGAACAGTAAACTTAGTGTTTAACTTGGTTCTGTCCTGCAGCTTAACTAATTTTCTTGTGGCTTGTGTTTTAGAAGAATGCCAGTTTTTCTGTGAGGTGACTTTTCATAGCTTTGTGATTTCGAGATTTTTTTTTCTTGCATTTTTTCTCTTCAGCAACTTCTTGGCATACTGTAACCTGTGAGGAAGCCAGTATCTGTATAGAGAGCTCATTTGCCACAAAATGGATGTTATTTTCAGGAGATCTTTGAAGAGAATGTGTGATTTCAGTTCGTGTACTAGGATTTAATGTTAGATAAAATCTTTCAAACCCACAGGATTAAAGTGTGTGAGAGCTAAGGTTTCCACTTTAACCTTAGCATATGTATAAAGGTTTAATGTTCTGTATGTATGGCAATTAGAATTATGTACCCTCTAGGCAGTGATACTTTGGAAGCGTTTTAGATTTATGACAGAGCATTATATCTGTGTTAGCTTTACTTGGGGAGAGTAGTGCACGCTTGCTCTGTCTGTGCTGTTAAGAATAGGTTTTTGAAGGCATAAATACATTTCTCTGGATGCAAGTCTCAGATACTATGCTTTTACATGTTAAGTAATTCTAATTTCTGGTAAAAGTAGCACCTTCATGTTAAAGGCTATTGATTTAGATGCCTGCAGTGAGGATGCCAAATGGTGTTGCAGTACGGTATATAGGTGGCCTTAGATTACAGGAAAGAAAAAAAAAAGAAAAGCTTAACAATGACATTCTTCTGAATTTCCACTGCTAACGATAAGTTCTGAGGAGGCTTTTGACAGATAGTAATCATAATTCTTATTAACTGGTGACGTCTACCCCCAAGGGTGTAGCCAGGCTCAAATTGATGCTTTTTGCTGGCTGATCACCAGCATGGCCTAAGTGCTCATTATGTTGTAGAAAGGGCCTTTGGAGCTCTCATTACGTTTGACAGGAATTCTCTCTAGGGGGAAACTGGGCATTAGCTAGACTCCTGACAGGCTGAAATTATTCTTGCTTTATGGCTTATAACCAAATGCTAGCAAGGCATCATCAGGGGACACGAAAAATTGTCATTTCTGACAACATCTTTGTTACTGGAAAATGCAGTGATGGGGAAACTTTCCAGTGAACAAGTGTTAACATTTTTAAGGTCTTCCTCCTGTTTGGATGCTGTACTTGCTCTGAAATCCTTCAGACTGCTTGGACTGCTGTTTGAAAAACAAAATTACACTGCAGCAGAGCTTATTTATGGAGTGTGGTGTGTGCATCACAGTTAAGGTACAGTCACTTAGATAAAATGAAATACTTGCAGTTAGCCTGCATGTAAATGAATTAGAATTCTTGCACTGATGGATTTATGTCAGCAGTTCTGTCTTCACTTAATTTAGTTATCTATTATAATTTAACTAACATAAGGTTAGTCAAGATTTGAATGTTATTATAAATGGACTTAACTGAGGTGAACTTTGTATACACAAACAGCTGTACTGGCAGAGCCTTCTTCTTGCATATGTTGCATTTAAGTCCAGAAATGGCCATGGTAAAGCTTCCCTCACAAATCTCGCTTTGGCACTTTGCAGTGTTTAACTGCATGATGTGTGCTTAAATCAAGGTGCCTGCTGCATTTCAACCTGCTGGCTGAACAGTGGTCAGGAAATAATCTCTCACACATTTTTCTAGTTTAGATTTGGTTTTGTTTGTTTGTTTTGTTTCCTTCTTTTTCTGTGTAGGTTTTTAAACTTCTTTAATTAAAGAATTTAAAAGATTTTTCCTGAGAGCATGTTTTATGTAGACACTTATACTGTGTTCTTAGAAATTATTTTAAGGTGAATAGTTACTGATGAAGTTTGGCATTCCTGAAACAGAAACAACTACCTGAGGGTTTGTTTAGGTAGATGTAGGTTGATTTAGATGTTGTTTTTATATGTGTCAAGACAGAATGAATAAGAATGTTGTGGGGTCTTAAGTTTCTTTTCTACATTATACTGTCCAAGTGAGATTTTCCCCAGTGTGACATCTGTCGCTGGCAAAGCAGATGAATTAACTGTTAGTGCCAAGATGAAGAGTTTGGTTGAGTGTTAAAAATCATGCTGTACTTAGAGTTGCTGCCCTTGGCTCCTAGGGCAATGCGTCTTTATTTTCTCCAGCTCTGCTTGTCATCTTCTGTTTTAAGTCAGAAGATAAGGTTTCTTGTGCATTTAATGTCTAGATAGGTTGGGTGAAAGATTATCTTTTGTTCATTGGCAGGCAGCCAAAGGAAAAAAAAAATCATCAGTGCTGAACCAAGTTAGCTCCGTTACATCAGTTGCCCAGGGTCAATCATTTTTTAGTTATAAACTACTGCAGTGTCTGGGCTTCTGCTATCCCAACAGTTATGACAAGGTTTCCTTCTCTTCCGGTGGGTCTTTTTGGTCTCTGTGACCTGCCTGGAGGCAGACCTGTCATTCAGTAGCTTTCCTGGTGTAGAAAAGTACACAAACTCCAAAGCTGCATTGTGTTAACCAGTTGTTCAAGAGTTACATGTCCATTTTATCCTGGACTGTTCCATGGAATCATTTCTAATGCTTTACGGCAAAGGACAAAGTCTTTTAATGATATCTCATTAGAACATCAGTCTTCAGGAGTGGGTTAAACAGAAGGGAATTAAGGAGCTTAGTTAGCTCTCTACAGCTCCTGAGAAGGATGGCTTTGCTGTTGAAAGGGATTTAAAGATAAATTAATTTTTTTCTTTTTTCCTACATTTTAATTATTGGAATGAAAAATTCCTTAGTGTTTTGATGGTGTGCAGTGAATGTTTCAAGAGCGTTTTACAGTTGGCACAGCCACAAAAGACATGCAAAAACTCTTTTTATTTAAAAGAGAAAATGGTAGGATTGATTGTGACAGTATTTTTCTCTCAAAAAATTGTACTTATTCTACAAATATTTGATTTCTAAATGAGTACAGTTACATCAGCAGCCTAGCCATTTCAACCACAAATAGAGTTGCTGGTTTGAAAGAAGAGAAGAGACTGGAGTAATTACCTCAACTTTCATGACTTTTGAACTATGTTTCAAGCTCGAGGCCAGCGTTATTGCGAAGGAGTTACCTGGCAGATTCAGGGCACTGTGAAGTACATCTCTGTGTGGCTTTCACATAAGCGTTTTGTCAGATGCCATCTATTATGTCAGCTCCATACAGAACTTAATTCAGAAGAGTCACAGTGTAAACACTGTACATATGTTAAATAGTGCCTGATCATCTCTCATTTTAGACTTAGTCTACCAGATTTCAGGTTCCTCACAGAGCCAGAGAAAGGAATACTATTCCTACCACTGTTAAACTTCCCTTAAGCTGCACTGTTAAACTTTCCTTGCATTGCCGGAGCTTGCATTACCACGTCTGTTGATGTATTTTGTGTATCTCCTCAGTTGGAGGGAAGGAAAAAGAAAAGTCCTGGTAACTTTCAGGGTAAGGGGAAGAGTAAGAGGGAAGATGGTTTGTGGATGTGCAATATCCTTTTGTCACAAGAGATTTTTGTGGGGAAAGCTTAATGTTTTCCTCCTTCTGCTGGTTGTTATACCAAATCAAGCTGAGCATTTGAATTGCCTTTCTTCCCTCTCTACTTAAATGTTTGTAGCGAAGTGCTAAAATTGCAGTGTCTCCTGTGCAAAATGGAAAATTAGGATCCTTTAGGCTTGATAGATCACCACTGGCATACGGTAAAAGCCTTTGAAACAAATTTTGGGTCAACTGGCACTTATCAGAAGTTCCACAGCACCTACTTTAAAAATGATGACAGCTTTGAATGGAACTAATGAAATTGCTTTTCCACTTGGGGTAAGATTTAGGGGTATCTAATGGCAATTATGTCAAATACTGCTATTGTCACGTTCTGCATCACACTTCTTAATTGGGCTTTTGAGCGTAGGTATTTGAACAATAGTTGCTCACATAGTTCCTCTCAGAAAGGGGAAGAACAAAGGCAGGGAGAATTCATAATTTTGTCAGCACTTAATTGTCAAAACAGCTAGTTTAACAGATTAGTCTTTATGATTATATGTAGGCTATGGCTTTTAAAGTTCTTGCAAGTTGGTCCCATAGTCAAGCTGAATTTGCAACCTGTGTTCTTATAAGTATCAAATTTCTACTTGAAATAGTTTTCTGGAGGTAATACTGTGTGACATGTCGGGGCAACACTTTCTAGTGTTTGACCTGCCCTTACTCTGAAGAATTTTATCCTTCACCAACTCCAACTTCACCAACTCCAAGGAGTTTGCCTTTCCGCACTGGTAACCGTTGTGTGCTTTTTGTTCTTCTATTGTGCACCTCTGAGAAGGAGCTGACATAGCCGTCTCCATAATCACTTCTTTGTCAGCAATGAGGTCTGGTCTCCCATTAATCCTCTTCTTCTTGAAGCTGATCAGATCTGTTTTCTCCTTGGTATGATGTGTGCTCCGATTGCCTGATCACCTTATTGGTGACACTTAGAGACTTGCTCCAGTTTAGCAACATCTTCCTTCTTGCCAAATAAGGGGAATAGAAAGGGGAATTATTTCAACCAGCCAGATGGTTACAGTCATTATACTGTGTCCTCATATGAGGTGTAGCCTTCATCAGCATCTGAGTGTGGGGCTGATGCGTATTCAACTTGTTTCTCCAGAGCCCTGCTCTGCAAAACTGCTTTCTAGTGTGTTTTCACCATTGCTGTGCTGTAGTGGGGAGAAGGTTGTTCCTGATTAAGGACAGCCTTTGTTTGCTTTGAACCTGGTTTCCACTGTCTTTATTTGATGGCTGCTGCTTCTCAGGGCAGAAGCTGTTGATGCCTAGCTGCATTTTCAGTGGAGTCAAAATGTTATACCTCTTGCAGCCTGTGTGTGTTGATTTGTTTTCAGGTTGGGCAGTCCCAGCTTAAACAGTTGCATAGCCTTCTTTGATCACTTTCCTTGCTTTTCACTGAACCTTTCTAATTTTTAACTTAGCCTTTTGAAATATGGAAACTAGAACTACATGCAGTTCTCAGGATGCTGGTGAACCAGAGATTTGTGTTACCACCTTCTTCTGTTTTCTGGATGTTTTTTGTTTGTTTTCTTAATTTTTATTTCTTCTTCAGTAAAATTTCCTAGTTTTTGCTTTTGACTGCCATGAAATTCTGGACTGCTGGAAATTCCTTTCGCATTTGAGTTCTTGCTCGTGAATGGTGATTGTAAGCTCAAGAGCCATCATTTTACATGGCTAGGGATGTCTACTCCTAGTGTGGGTAAATTTTGTCTATGTACAATTGTTTCCGTTGCCCATTTGCTCTTGTAAGGTCTCTTTGCAATTCTTCAGCCATTGCTTTTACTTTCTTATAGAATAAAATAATGTATTTCTATTTCCTTGCAGCCTTTGTATTTACTTTCTTTCTAATTCTTTCATGGAGCAAGTTTTCTTACCAACCACTTGCTGTCTTTTCCAGGCTGTGCTGCTGATCATATTAGTAAAAGAGATTGCAGCAAAAGCCCCTGTGAAACTCCACCAGTGAACTGTTTCTGGCATAGTGCTGGAGGTGATTGAAAAGTAGATTAGAGCTTGCTGAAATTAAGTTTAATCTTAACTGAACTCTAGTTAAATCAGGTTAGACTTAAAAATCAGTCATTTCCTGAGGTTGTCTCTTTTTAGAAAAAGAAGCCCTAGTGCTGCGCAAACAAAAACCTGCAACAAAACAGAAACTTGAAATAATACAACACTGTGAAATAATGCTATAAGCTATTTTCCATTCCAGTTTCACTTGAAAGTATTGTGATTATATTTCCGAGTTAGAGATTTCAATATTTTTTCCATAGGTTTATATGAATCTTAAAAGCACCAGGGTGGGCTGTTTGGGTTTTTTTAGTTTTGAGTGTCGAGTATTATTTCAGTTGTTAGCTAGCCTAGTTATAAAATACACTTTCTAGTATGGGGAAATCAGTTCAGGAAATTAATGTGTTTGCTGTGTGTCCCTGAACATTTTTATAATGATAATATTCTGTGTCTAATGAGAAATTGCAGAATGTTTAAGAGGAGTCTAGTCACTGACTGGGGATTGGCAACGTTGCTCCCACCTTTTCTTTATGTTCTTCAGAACATTTGTTCTTTGTGAACAAATTAGCCCTGATGATTAAATTACAGATTAAAGTTCTTTGAGGGGTGTTAGGTAAGCTTTGTGTCAGGGCTGCCTATCTGACAGTATTTTGTACTTCTTACATGATCTGAAGAGCTAACTAGCCTTTTTGACTATGTGATAACAAAACAGAAAACTGAGGTTAATTTGTGTTTTGGTTTAAGACTTTTTGGTTGGTTTGGGTTTTTGAATTTGTGGTTTGTTTTTTTTTTTTTTTGGCCCCTCTCCCTCAGCAGCATGGGTGTTCTTTTTTTTCTGTTTGGTCTTTTTTTCTTCCTCTTGGAGCTTTTTGATGTTTGTGTAAACAGTTGGTCAGAGCAACTTACTTGTAAGGTGACCAGTCAGTGTATTGACAAGAACAGACACAATAGAAAACTGCATTAGGAGGCAAGCCGTTGGGATTTGCAGTAAATATATTACAGAACACAAGTGCATTGCCGATACTGCTTGTTTAGCAGTTTGCAAGGGCAATGGTAGTATGGATTTTTGAATTAGAAGGGAAGGACTGATCTTTCCGTGTGCTGGAACATCTAGTTGATGGCTGAGGATAAAATTGATTTAGAGAACAAAATGCTGCCATCTCTATTTGTGCCATTTTAAAGGCTTCTATGGATTAGCAAGCAAAAACAAAAGATAGCTTTCATTTTGGAGAAGGGGAGCAAGAATGTTCAGCTTGTTCAAGATGCTTGTTCAGCTGCATCTTGATTAGGTATTAAGTCTATGAGAACCTGCTTTTGTTAGCTCAAGAAAAAGAAAGGACATCTGAAAATGGGTGGGTTTTATGATATGTGAAAATCTGCCTATTTATGAATTTTTTAAAGTGTTCTAAACCCCTTGAAATGCCATGCTCTCTGCTTCAAGACATGATGATCTTAGCTTTAGGTATAGAAGTTTGAATTAAGCTGGGCAGAAGGGATGAAAACCTTACACTTTCTTGGGAAAAATGTCTTACAGAAAGGTCGTTCTCTTGTACTTTTGCCCCAACAGTTTCTATTTACAATGAAGTTTTATGTTTTGTTAAAAGATGGTGAAACATTTATCTTTCTTTATGGTGTAAGGGCATAAGGTAATTCTGAATTTCCATTGTTGTAACTGGTTATATGATTTCCAGCCATTAGTTTTCAGACGGTAAGCTAGACTAGCTGTGTGTGGCCTCAAATGGTGACTAAATTGTCAGTTAAACAAATGCAAAATTTTCAGCAAGACCTATGGAAAGTCTTTAGGTTGTTTCTTCAAACTGAAATATGAACTGTAGAATCAGATCACTAGCAGGGACCTAGTGCCTCCCTGTGTCCTTCTAGCAGGATGAGCTATCATTGTCATCACTGTCATTGCTGATGGGGTGCTTGTTCTATCTGTTAGCAAAGACATCAACACTAGTGGCAACCCTCAAGCTCTTCAGGTAGCAGATAGCTTTTATGTCCTTGCTGTTGAAGTACTTCTTCAGTTACAATTTCAGTATTCTCTGTTGCAGCCTCTGCTCTTTACTATGCATTTTCTTCACCCTGAATAAGGAGAGCAAATCATTTCCCTGCCTTCCAGGACCATGCTGCATACCTCTAAAGTCGAGTGTTCATTCTCTGAATGGTGTTGCCCAGCTGAACTACAGTGCAGTACTCCAGGGGAGGAAATGCCGTGCTGAGTAGCATAGAAGGTTTACTTAGTATACAGCTTACTGGGGTGGTGGCCTTTTTTGCAACAGCATGCTATTGACTTATGTTCAACTTCTGATCCTCTGTGACCGAGAGATTCATTCCTAAGGCCCATTATTTCCTTTCCTTTATGTTCCTGTCTAGGCACGCTATGGGCCTTTATCCCTGTCCTTCTTTTTACTTTTCAGTCCATTTTTCCATTCACTGTAAAGTGAATTCTGAAGCTATTCTCCAGCATATTCCATCTTTCTCAGCTTGAAACTCACTGCAAATTGAGGATTAGGGTAAATGAAGAGATCTTTTTGCTTGTTAGTGGGAAATACTAAAAAATACTGAGCCTATCATGAATGCAGAACTTCTTAGTTTCAAGAAAAAAAAAAAGAATTTATCCATACATGGTTTAATAATCAAGCAGTTTTGTCCTTGTTCCCATGAAGTTTTTGCTGTGCTGCTAGTGTTGTTTCCAATAATGCTATGACTGTCAGATTCTTAGCAAAGATGTTAACATCATCTGCCTCTCTAATCTGTAATTACTCTGCCTTTTTGGACTTTGCGGAATTCTGATGTTTTCTGCTGAAAAAATATTTCTGAGCTGTGGTTTATATCTGTTTCACTTAAATTTTTATGCATAAGCGGCCTAAATTTGAGTAATTAAGCTAGGGTGTCTTTGCTCTTTCGTTTGCTGTGTTTTGTTAGGCGCTGTCCTATCACATTTTCCTATCCATTTGACTTTTGAGGTTCTGCAAGGTGTCCACTAGCTGCTCAGTCTTCACTAATGTGCTTTTGGTATTTCATCAGACCTAGTCTATATGAAGATATTTTACTTGGAACTCTCATGCTTCTTTGCTGTTTAAGCTGCAGTGCTGACCTTACATAACTAGTAATTTATAATAAATGATTTGTAATGATTCTAATATAGTTAAGATGCATGCAAAAAAGCATGGATTTTCTGGCCTTCTTACTGTCCTTGACCATATCTTTCCTTTTCTAAATGAGGAGATCAAACCTGACTATTCCAATTTGTAAGCAGAAGCTTTACTTTAGCTGTTTCTTACTACTGGCATATATGCTTTTGTGCTGTATATGTTTATATTGCCTTGCTGGATTTAGTTTCCGCTTCATGTGTGCTTTCCTGTTAGTGTGAAGTCAGTGAAGAATCTGGGATTTAGCCTCTTGGCACCCTTCCATCCTTTCTGTTTTTCCTCTCTCCCTTCTGCCTCCATATGTAGATCTATTAACTGTCATCCATGTTCTTAATGTTGTTTAAAAAAGAAAATGTCGTCTCTCCATAATGCTGTTTCATCTCCCTCATCAGTAGCAGGTCCTATACAGCTGATCTTGCCAGTTGGCATGTGCTTTTCTGAAGTTGAACTTGGTTTTCATGTCCTTTCTTTCCCCATCATTATAAATTCTGCAGTAATTGCAGTCATTATCAAATTTGTTTCTGTTTGGACAGTTTCAACCAGCTCTTGTCTATTAGAATGCAATCTAGATGGTCTCTTTACTATTGTTTCTATTCCATAAGCAACAGAATATATATAAAAAATAATAAAATGGGTAAGGAATTTACTGTCATGTTCCCAAAGTTTTGCTGAAAGATTTGCGAACTTTTTCCCCCACGCAGTGAAAACATCTATTTTCACCTTTCTTGCAAATCCTGTGTGGTGGGTAGTTCTGCTAGTTACTATCAAAGGAGTTGTCAATCCTCTTAACTTGTTATTCATTAGTGAGTCACCTGATGGCACCTGAAGCGTTTATATGAATAAGTGTTTAAATTGTTTTTCTGACTTGATAGATTTTTGAAACTGAGCTGTAAATATACAAAGTATTTTTAAATGGTAAAACTATATTTAAGGTAGAATAGTACATGTGACTTAGTTGGCAAGCTTAATTTGGTAGTTATTTCTAAAGTCTGGTTGTAGCACAGTGATTAGTCGTCATCCCCCCTCCCTCCCCCCATTATTCAGACCCTTGTCTTAATGTGTCTCTTTTGCTGGATGACATGCTTATTATTCTAATAAAGTCCAGGTTCTACTGCTGTTACAGTCTTACTTGAATGCTGTTAAGGACAGAATCCTGTCTGGGAATTTTGTTATTGACTTGCATACTGTAAACATATGTGCTTGGTTTGAGGAACTTTATGCTCTAATTTTTAGAAACTCTGTTATTCCCGGTACTTCTCCAGCTGTGTAAGACCTCTGTCTTTCTATTGCCGTCCCAATCAAGTGTCTCAGTGTGACAAGTCCTGAAAAGATATTTGCAGAAATTCCAATGTAGCTTATGGGAATGAGAGCAAAATCGGAAGTAGTTTTAAAATAACATCCTAAACTAAATGAAGAGTCACTGGGGCTCTTTCCTGGTAGGAGTGTAGCAGTTACAGATATACTTTTTATGCTCTTTTATCTTTCTGTTCTTTGTCTTCTCCTTGTTACTGTGTAGTGCAGTGTTGCTCAGTTGTCCTGAGTAAATCAAGTTCTTGGTAACCTTAAAGGTAATACGATGAAGCGGGCTGGATAATTTTGGGGACCATGCTGCTTCTAGAGCACCGTAACTGTTCATTAGAGTGTGGTCAGATGAGAAGAGAGGAACTCATTGATAGCTTTCGTTTCTCCCAAAAGCGTCTGCTACTTCCTCAACAACTTTGGGCTGTTCTCCTACTGGATGGACGCCTCCTGTGAGTTTGTTTAGCTCCCTGATGTAGTGGTCTACTAAGCTGGCCCTTTCCCATTTTGTACTATAGTAATGTTTTCTGCCTGACTAGTTGTTGAGATGTTTGGCAGGTCACTAGATGTCTCCAGTATGGTTCAAAGAAATTGTGTCCCTGGAGGCAAAGGTGGCAAAGACCTTTCTGGATTGGAGTCAGCCTTTGATTCGCTCAGCATCTCTTGGAATCTATATTAAAGTGGGAACTCTGTGTCCTGGAAAAAAGCTTGAAAGTAAAACAAAGCTGTGTGCTCACTTCAGAGATTTAAATACTTCTGTGTGTATTTAAGGTTAGTTTAGGCTTGGAGACTAAACAATAGAACTAAAATTTAGATAAACACACCTTTTGTAGTTGGGAGTGCTTAAGCAAGATGGGCTGAAGCTAGATTAAAGGAGAAATGTGGTAACTGCCCTCTTTAGCCAAGTTTAAGAAGAGTCTTGACATAGTGAAGATATGTGAAAGGAGCACTTCGACATCCTGACAGAGTCTTTGTTGCCAGTTGGCTTTGTTTCAACAGGATTTACAGCTGTAAATGGGATGGGCAGTTGTGTACAGTGGTTCATTGAGAGTTACACACAGCCTCTCTCTGTTATTATAAAGCATTGAAATTAGACATCTGAAATATATCCAGTCACTTTACACTTGAATGGGATCCAAATCTGTAGTATATTTTTGGCAAGTGTAGCTGTTGTCTTGTGCATTATATGTAGCTTATGTTTAAATTAATGTGACCTTTCTGTGATTTTAACGAACATCTAAGAGGATTCAGATAAAAGTGGTTTAGGTACTGAATTGAAGCCCTGTAATTTCACTTTGGAAACTGTTTAGCATTCTGTGGTTTTATAATTTTGAGTTTTTATTCTGTTAATATTTCTGCTACTTCTTCCTTTCCCTGCTCCCACTTAAGATATGGTGGTGTTTTGGTTTTTTTCATTGCTAAAGATTTTTCATCCCAGTCTTCTGGGATTTTAATATCATCATTTAATGTCTTGTGGGTGACTGATCTCACAATTAAAATGACTAGTAAAAATGTAGGGCAGAGGGAAAACTGTATTTATTAATGATGCGTCATGCTAAACTGAAGTTTATGCCCAAAATACAGAGATTATTCCTGTTGTTGAAATGAGTGCTACCCATTGCTGCTTGTCAGATTGAATATCAAGTGTCTGTTGTGAATAAACCTTCCCATTCCTTCCTATTGGTGAGAGTATTAGTGATGACAGTGTTTATAATTTAAAATACAGTTGGAAGGCTGACTTCCGCAGTTTGTCACAGGTTGGTTAATATAACAGTAAAGGGGAGATGGATGTGGCTACTTGTGCAAGTCTATTACTCAGGAGGCCTGTAAATTTGATTGGCTGCTGCAGTTCTTCCAGAATCATTGGATTTGAGAGCAATAGAAAGATAAGATATCCAATTACCCAAATGATTTGCAGGGTTAGCCAACGTTGTCATGGAAACGCAAGTTGGAACAAATTAAATTTTAAGCAATAAAATAATCTTAAAGCACGTCTGGGAACAAGAAAATTTGGCAGTGGCACTTACCTGAATTGAATCTTAGCTTGACATGCTGTTGTTTGACATTGATGTACTATGGGGGTCTAAACTTTTAAATGGCATGTTGCCTTTTTTTTTTTATTTTGCAGCCATTACCAAAATGGAGTGTAGTGTATTAATTTTAAATAAAAGGGCATTCATAATATATGCATATCTCTGTGCTCAGCCTGGATTCAGTAACTCATGAACAGCAAAGTTCACAGAATGCTAGCCTTAATCATTTGAAGCTTTTGAGTGTTTAAGTTTTGAGATTTAATTATACCTCCAGCATCCCCTCATCCCCTGAATTCTTAGCAACAAATTTTTAGAGGTGCTAGAGTCTTGCTATAGTAAGTACTAACAAAGCATGTAGAAAGCTAAGCACGATGAAATAGCTCTTTTTCTGTAATTGCTCTGTGAATGTGTGTGCTTTCTGTTGTTTTTGAGGATCTTGATCACAAAAAGAATAAAAGCTGTGTCATTTAAGTCCACTGCTTGTTTCAATGATTCTGTTGGAAAAATTAAAATACTAAATGGATACTAAACTTCAGCACAAGACTAAAATATACAGTTTCTTACTGCATTTCACAAGTCTTTGAATGAGTTCTGGCTTGCAGCAGGGATTAACGAAAATGGTCAAGCATGTCCCATAAAGAGGGCTTTTATTCACATGCCTTACAGACAGATGGAGATGAAAATTGGGCTGAGGTCAAGCCATTTGTAGCATTCTCATAGGCTTCGATTTTCTGCTCATCCCCACCACAGATAATCTCAAATGATTCAGTAATGACCAAAAGTGCAACACTGACCTTTACTCCCCAGTGGATTACTGTGTTACATGCTGTAAATGGCAGGAAGTCCATTTTGTCCTTCCAATGTTGTACTTGGCTTTCTAAGTCTTCAAAGTGTAAGTGGAGGCAGAGTGTTAAAGAATTACCTTCTAAAGCTTTTGTGAATGTGTTTTAACAGTATATTCCTTTCAGTGCATTAAAGGCTGAATCTCTGATTCTTTTGCTTGAAGGGAATGAATTAGGACATGCTTCTTTGGTATCATTAGAACTTTGGGGGTTTTTGCTGTACTTTTAATCATGTTGTTCCTAAGCTGTATTTTTCTGAATTTAATTGCAAATTTTATTTTCATAATTGGATTAAAATAATGGCGTGAATAAAAATGTAATAAGTAAAAATACATAAACCCATCCTTCAGAACTGGTGATAGAGTGCTTTCAGTGCTTCAGTTTCTATAACTTTGTGATAGTGGAAGTTCAGTGCAAGAAAGAATAACAAGCTTCTGACAAAAAATAGACCTTTTTAGCTAAGCATTGCTTTGTAAAATAAAGTCTGGACAGCTTTGAGGAGTCAGCAATAATAATGGAGCGGGTGTTGCAGCACAAGTGATTTTTAAAACTAATGTGTTGTAAGATGTAATTTTTGCCTTAAGTCACCATGGATGCTATAGCTTAAGTTACTACTGGAGATGTATTGGTAGACACTGGTTGGAGCAAACCCAAAATTATTCCTGTTGAAACCTCAGAAGCTGAAAGGATATTAACTCATTCTCCTCAGAGGAAGTCTATGTTCTTCACTCAAGTTAAATTGCTGGTTCCCATTACAGGCTTCTTTATATTACAACTGAAATACACATGGGTGTTTTTTATGCTGTGAAATAGAATTTGGATACTTGTATTATGATTCCTTTTAATTTCATTGCAAAAATCTGTAGTTTTCAAGAAATCGTGGTGATTTAAGTATGATTCCTTACGTGGAGCTCTGGGAAGTACATGCTAAAAAAATGCAAAATTATGTGGAATATACTATTGTAAAGGAAACAGGTCAATACTTTCTTCTAACGATGCAGAAGGAAAAAAAGATTCAATTCTACAGAGAAGCTTAAGTCCTTAGTAAAATGCCCTGTTTAAATGAGTATTATATTTAGTAACTAGTCTGGCTGCTTTGTTCTTTGTCATTATGTTAAGAATTCACTTTAACAAGTGAGCAAGACAAACTTAAGTACAAACACTTGAGTTTGGCAATGGTTAGGTCAAAACATTTAAGTCCTTAACTACATGGAACAGAGGCAAGAAAATTACACAAGTGAAGAGAAAAAATATCCATCAGCTCAACTTAATTTTACTAAATGCAGCTGAATTCCTTCATGTTAATTTTTAATGATACTTCAGAAAGGAGGGTAGCACTTCAGTCAGGGGTCTGACAAGCTACTCATTTGCAAATAAATCAAAAGACGATCAGTACAGCAGCAAGAACCAGTGAGTGATGTAGTTTTGTTATTCTTTGATGGGCCTCACACTCAAGTTCTCTATTAAAAATGAATGTATTCAAGAGGCTCTGCATTAAGAACACAAACAATTAAGGGCACTTCAGATGCTTTGCTAAAAGCTGCCGTAGAGCTCGGAGGACTTTCATGAGAGATGCAGGCTTCTGTAGTCAGCTTTACCAAGGAGCCACAGAACATGGGCAATTAGTCGTGTTTGTCTATGTTTGAGCAGCCTTCTGCAAAGTTTCCTTTGTTTATTCATCCTTAGGACCTCTCTGTATGTCTCAAGATCAGCAGTTAGGTAGTAGTTATGTTATATTCGAAGGCCTCTAGAAAGAGGATATAAGTACCTTTGTTCTAAGACTTTGAAATTCATGAGCCCCAGGTCTGGAGGCTTACTTTAATGACACCAGTTACTGATGTCTGGTCTTGATTAACAAAACTGTCCTTGACTCCTTCAGAAAGAGGTTTTGCTTTCCAGAATGAATGTGTACATGCTCACAGGCACGCGTGCATGTGTACTCAAGGGTATTTCACCTTAACAAGCAAATGTACATTGTCTATTGAGCAGTTGCATTTGTATTTAAAGTAACAAATGTCCCTTTTTCTCCACTCTGAAAACAACCCCTTTCAACTCTTGATCAGCAAAATTACATGAATTGTTCATTAAAACCCAACTTTCACAACTTGCTGGACAACAAAAATATTTTTAATGTGTTTGAATAAAAATATTGTTTACTTAATATTTGAGGGCAGCAAACAGGAGGTGCATGAAATTGCATAGTAGATAAATAATTTTAAGTACTTTAAACATGTGTGAAATAGCTCTATTAGGCAAACTACCTTTTAAATGCAAGCAGACTTTTTATGATGAATAGAATAGGCATTTCAGTTTTCAGTGTAGATGTCTCTTATCTAGTACTTGTAACAACAGCAAGAAATCTCAAAATAAACTTATTTTGTAGCATGTACGTTTAAGTTTACCTAGAACTGTAGTTGAATTAAGGTTGCTGTTCATATATGGTCATCAATGATGCCCAGATTTGGTAAAGACAAACTGAGAAGAATACACTTCTTTTTTTTTTCTGTTCTGATATTAAGTCAGGTGTGATAGTACTGAGACAATAATTTTAATGGAAGATTGCTGTGGAAAGCAGGGAAGTTGATTATGCCCTCTTTTTTAGAAAATAAATTAAAGAAAACATGTAACTGACCTTCATAGGAAGGTAATTATAACATGATGCACGTGATGTTGCATTCTTTTATCCTACTGTGTGATGTCGTGCATTCTATGTTATTATAGTGTAGCTCAGATATTTGGGACTTGGGGCAGAAAAATCCAGTATGGACAATTTGCATGTTTTACAGACTCTACTAAAAATAGGGTTGCATTTTGTTTCCTTATAGCGACAGTAAGGACGCTTGCCTCAGAATAGGGAGACTTTTGTGTAGGCCATACAGGTCAAAGAACTTTTCAGTAGACACCAAGTGAGTTTCTTACTTTGTTTTTCCTCTGTTCCCTCTTGTCACCTGCTATGATTCATACTGGTTTCTGTCCTGAAAAACAAAGTTAATACGTTGATCTAGGGCAATTAACTCCTTGGGTCCTAAACATCTTAGCTAAACATCAGCCAAACAGATTGCTATGTAACAGACTACCTTTCCACAGCTGATGTACCCTGCTTTCTGGAGAGATATACTAGGTATGTGGAAAAATGCCCTGTAGTACGTGTGTTTGCCTTTTTTTTTCCTTTGACAGAGAAATACGAACAGATTTGGTAATAGTTAAGTCTGATAACCAGTAACAGTTAAGCTGGTAACTTCCAAGTATTAACTTTGCCATTACATATGTAGTACTAGTACTAAAGGCTAAACATGGAATTATGGATATTTTATGGTTGTGGCCCAAACAGAACAGGAAAGACCACTGTGGTGCTCTGTGAAATGATAACTGTTTCAGTTGAGAGCAGAGATATGTTCACCTTGTTGCAGAGGGTAAAGATTTCCTGTAAAGCAATTGTGACTTCATTGCCTTAGTTAAGGGAAACCTTCTTATCCTAGGAAGAAACCCTCCCAGAACTTCTCTGGAAGCTTCTGCAAAACTTATAGAGTGAATGTGTCAAATATCAAGCTTTGGTCCGGTGGAGTGCTTCATGTCAGAGAGATGAGATATTTTACAAGTCAAGATGCTATCATGTATTTTGCCTGTGTCTGTCAGAGATTGGGAAAAAGGTATTAAAGCTTTCTAATTATATTTAGATCCCAAATCACCTGTCTGCTGAGACATAAAACTACAGGGTGGATTTTGTATCCTAATTATGGAGTGAGTGATGTATAAGGATCAACATATCACAATGTCTTCTTAAAAAACCTCAGAATTATGGGAAGGTTGAGGAAAAGGCTTGGCAGAAGAGTTAACAGTTTTAGTCTGACTTTTGAGTTTACCTCTGCTCAGCTTTAATACATTTCATAGACGGCCTAATGATTTACAGTAGTGACCTCTTGTCTCTTCTGTCTTAAAACATAAAAAAGCCCCCCAACTAACCAAGAAATATCTTTATGGGTTAATTGTACGACAGAGATTGACAGGAGCTGTTCAATGTCTTTTACATAGGCTGTGTTCTTGTCTGGATGCTGATTTTGGTTTTGTGCAACTGTGCTACAGTGACTGAAATAGCTGTTTTTAAGGAAAACTGAGGAAGTTGTATAGGTACCTTGAGGGTTAATTACAATAGTACGTGTGTTTGCCGGGCAGAATAGCCCGTAATAGACCATATATAGGTCTGAATAGCTGTAAACACAAGTAATACCGAGTAATGAGAGAAAAAGATCCCTTTACCTCACCAGGGATCGAGTGTTTAAGTTGACATGCCAAAATGGGAGATACAGATGTACGAGATACATAAAGCTGATGAAAAGTGGGACTCAAGCTCTTTGTCCTGATGTAATCTCTGTTGATTTCACTGAAGGAATGTTCTGTTCTATACTGGTTCCTAACCTTGTTCTCCTGCTGGTCATAGTTTCACAAATTTGCCACTGTTATAGGCTATCGGATTTTCTGATCTGATTCTTTTTTTCCTTGTTTGCATTATTTTAATTCTCTTTCATTATGAAATTTAGAAGTCGGTACTTTTTGTCTCCATTCTTCCTCGCTTCTGTTTTAGTTTTTTTTTTTGTATTCCCGATGGTATGTTTCTGTCAGTAGAACTAGTTTTACCTTCTAATAGGCAGATAAAATTGAGCATGAAATAAGCATTTTTCTTCTACGCCCGTTGCCTTCATGTTATGCTGCTTGATAATTTGAGTAATAATAAATCTACCTTTTAAAAGGCTTTATCTTGGAGTTAATGGATTTCAAAAATGCTCTGCTTGTTAATGAACTATATACAAGGAACAGATTTGTGCCTAAATGTGTATACAGATTAGGTGCTTTAGACATGGCAGATGTCCTAGAGTAGCTAACAAAATCTTTCCTTGTCTCAGCTTATATATTAAGTGTTTATATTTGCAGTAGTATGAAAAATGGGTAATTTTTTTGTTACTTTCTTCACTGTCTGAACTTAGTATAATCTTGTATATAGTTAATATATGTCAAACCCCTAAAATGCAGTTTTTAATCAAAATACTTTTCCTCTATAGACAGAAATCGCCAAGAGATTGAACACAATTTGTGCACAAGTCATCCCATTTTTGTCTCAGGAAGTAAGTAAAACTGTTCAGCTGTTAAAGTGCAATTACGTTGTTTTTCTGTTTGCAAATTAGCTAGTTTTAAGATGTTAATTTTATCACAATACACAAGCGTAAGGAACATCTGTTATAGCTGAAGTGTGCAAACCCCCTGCTAATTTGATCTAACAAATCTGAGTTCAAACTAGTGACAATGGCTCAGCCTCATTCATTGCCCGAGGAGAGTGGGAGTGTGTAAAATAGTAGCAATACAAGAAAATGCTTTCGTTTCTAATCATAGTGATTGCTTATTAGATATTCAGTTGTCAAATGTAGATCTAGTGAAATAAGCATGCTTATATTCTCTACATAATTTTTGTCAAAGGTGAGTATTTAGCTCATATGGAAAACACTGTTTAAGGTTGTAAACCTACATTTGGTCTGAATGACTGTGATTTTAGCATGTTGTGGGCAGCTGCTGTTACATTTTGAAGCTTGTTATTTTCAAACTACATTTTTACAAAGAGTATTTGTAATTCTTGATTTCAATGAATCAGTTTTCCCTGTTTGAAATTTCAGTTGGTTTTGCTATGTGGGCATAGTCTATAAATGTTGAAACTGACACTAATGTAAAGTTGACATTATTGTCCTGTCAACTCAATTAAAAATTATTATTCATCTGCCAGAAAACTAATAATGAAGTGGCGTGGGTTAAGAGATAAGCTGGCTGCCTTCAGGTCTCTTCTTTCCTTTTGAACAGCTGAAAAATAGGGCATTGTTACCTTCTACCTCCATGAGATGTCTTGCAATGGGTAGTGTGGGCTTCTGCAGACAAACTGGTTATCCAAGTATTTGTGATCCTGGTTTGGTATGGTGTGGTCGATACCATAACACAAATTCCTCCCTATACCCCTTCCTGTTTCAACAGCATCAACAACAAGTGGCCCAAGCTGTAGAACGTGCCAAACAAGTGACCATGGCTGAATTGAATGCCATCATCGGGGTACGTGGCCTTCCAGGTCTACCTCCTACAGTGTGTATAACTTGCTTTCATATCTTTCTGCTTTGCTTTTTTTAAAATAAACTTAATGTTTTGATATCTAACACTGTTTTGATGCCCAGTGTTGCTGAAGTGTTTTTGCTTCACACAGATTTTAGCAGAGATAAAGGTAATAGTTTACTTTTTCAGAACATAGTTTTGTCCAGCAGTGCTGCACGTAACAAAACGTTTTCCTCAAGAAATAGAATTTTAGGAAAGCTGCTTGTTTATTTATGGGTATTGTGTGTCAGTTGAGCTAGATACTTTTTCCTCATGCTTTTTGTGACACTTGAGTTCTTGGAGCTTATACAACTATTCATTCTTCTTTCTTTCCCTTTCTTGTGAATCTTTCATGAATTTTAAATTAGCAAGCTACTGAATAGAAACTTCACTTGCTTTTGAAGTAGTATTAATTGTCTGACACAGTGTTCTAATAGCCTTTCACCAAGAATGTGCTTTTAAATATGCTAAAAAAGTTAATACTACTTGCTTGTGACTGGTTGTCAATCACAAGTCATTTGCTTTGTATTAATGAACTTTTTGAACCATACATTCCTTCCACTGTATGAGTTCATTTCCCCTGCCACTAAGTCTGGAATATTTCTCATGTTTTCTGCCCTTCCGACTAAGTGAAAGAAGTAGCCGAAACAAGAACCTGTCCTTTCTCATTTTATTCATATGTGAGTGCCTTGAGCGGATTCAAATTACTCATTTATCAATTTATGTTAATTGCTTGTGAGAAGATGCCCTGCTGGTCTTTATAGTTCCCTCAGACACTTTGTAATGATAATTAGACATGCTGCTGTACGGATTAACAGTGCCATAGTCCAATGACGTCTGCAGACAATGGAACCAGTTAATCCATCTGTGCTTAAAATTACATCCCAACTGGAGATGGAAAAAAAAAAATAGGAGTGAGGGAGGATTAAAAGAATGAGCCTCAGCTTGAAAATGCTCCTTTCATCAGTTTCTCAATTGCAGATCTGCAGTCGGTTTGCCTGTGGAAAGCTATTGGCAGTCAATTAGGTGAAATAAACTGGGAGGGTGACCTTCATTTCCTTTTAATAGCTTTTCCTCCCTGAAATGGGGAGCTTCAGTGGATTTTCAGCTTAAATTTTATTCAAGCTGCTTTATTACACTTGACAGATTAGCTTTGCATAAACATACCCCCCCCTTCAAATCTGTGCTGTTTTTCCTTCGTATCAAATTTTGACTGTTACTTAGTTGATTTGCTAATCACATCTTAGAAACCCACACAATTACATCTGTATTTGTCAGAATCTCCTCTGTGCTTTGCTTGTGTAATGAATTAGTTTATGAATACCTGATTTGATCTTTGAAATACACAACATGTACATTTGTGGTATTCGATTAGCAAAGATTAGAGAACTGTACTTTCTTGCATTTTTTAAAACAAATTGCTTTTTAAGGATGAAAATGGAATGGAAAGCCCTTCGTTATGAACTAATTTTAAAGAAGAGTTTAAGCAGTAAGAGGAAATTTATTAAAATATATTTTAAAAGATTCTTTCTCACCTTAAAATAGTGCTACTTAGACAAACCAAATTTTGTTATCTCAAGCATGTCATCTAGTTCTTCTTAAAGTCTGTGCAATACAGTCTTCTAAAAGCCATAGGATCTACAAGTACCTCATGCAATCAAAAACTTTTGGTTTTTGGAGGGGGCAGGGGGGAAGGGGAGCTCTTTGGAAGCAGGAATAGCAGCCTCTGCTGGTTTTGTTTTCTAATTATCTTAAATTCACCTGAAGAAATACGTTCCTGTGTCTTTTGAAAGACTTCTGAACGATGCCATACAAATCTGAAACTCTGAGTGAGGAAATTAATATGCTGGACACAAAATTTGTTCGATCACGTAGATGCATGCATTTACATAATGCCAAAATTAGATTTATATCCCAGTGATCTCTTACAGTCTTATTAATCAATAGTTACCTTGTGCCGCGCAATAAGTTTCATGCTCTGACATATGCTTGGTTTTGTTTGAAAGGGACGGTGTACGTCCTGGAAAATCTGAATGGCATAAAATCAGGCTGACAATTCAGTGGACCTTTGCTCCCCCTCGCTGAGCACTCAGGGTGTCAAGCCCTTTCCCCAGAGGGGAGGACACATCAGAAGCCTGTCTGTTCCTACAAGCGGCAGCTGCACTGAGGGTGAGCACGGCACAGTTTGATAGCAGCTGTCAGTATTGTTCAGGGACCCAACTTAGTGTAAAGAACAATGAAAGGGCCATGCTGCTAAAGTGCAGTGTCTTTCAAGATAAGAAAAGATATAGTAATTTAACGGTTTAGACACCTATTATGAGCATGAAAGATCATCAAACTTCTTTTCAGAGTGCAAATAGGCTGGACCAATCTGTAACAGTAGAAGATGCAATCGAGTGGCTTCTGGTGTCACATGCATAAAATACATGCATAAATCTTGAGGAAAGGAGGGAAGTTTCGTTTTCCTAGCTGGTATTAACTTGCCTGGTTTCTCTTGACTCTCATAAAATTCTGCATTTTTGCCTGTATTTGCCTTTTTTTTCCCCTCTCTTCCTATCTGTCCTTAAGGACCATTGTTTCCCGACGCCAGATGATTCAGGAGTTTCCCAATTGGCTTCCTTCAGTTGGAGCAATTCCTGTTACTCCTGTGCAATGTGTGAATTCTGGAAGGGTACAATCACTTTTTAATTACTGGGAATAAGGTTTTGTAATACAAAATGATTTTGAACTATATTTATTTTATACTTTCTATTTGTGGCTGAAAAGAGGGAAGCCTATTAGAGGACAGACTATGAGGATAGAGACTTATAGTCTCACAGGACTGGGATTTTTCAGAGAATTTGCCTACAAAATCAAAAGCCAGGCTTTGGAATAGGTGTATAGCACGTACAAAACAGAATGAATAAATTGACACATTTTTTAAAAAAAGTAATATAGTTGGACTCAGTGAGCTTGCAAGCAGTGCTAATCTCCTGTGTTGATTAAAAATTCTTACTTTAGGAAAAAGCCCTGGATGATGTTTGGTTATTAACAGTCATACTTCTGGCCTTACACTTATCCTACGTGTTCTTGAAGCCTTTTAACTTTCAGCTGTGGGGTAGCAGTGTGGCTAAACAATCTCCTTTCAATTTTTTTTTAAATAGCACCATTTAATAATTATTATATTAGAGTAGAATGAAGTAGCAGTTTTGCTAGATAAATAATCAACAAAGGAGAAACCTTCAACTAAAAGGATAAGTACCCCCATTAACTCCTTGGCATTTCTGCCATGTCCACTTCTGAGGTTAAGGAAGAATCTAGATCATGGTATGAAAGAATTAGGTAGAATATTGTGGTTTAACTTGAAGGGTTGTTTTGACTTCTTTGTGGGTGGTTTGAGGGTTTTTTTGTGTTTTGTTTCATTGTTTACTTGTTTTTTTGTGGGGTTGTTTTCTTGAGATATGTCTAGAAAATAACAGGTTCATGCTAGGAAGTACGAGTGACAGTTAAATTGCTATGTCTAGGTGTGAACAAAGATTATATTTACTTTCTAATCAATAAACTAGTTTTACAAGTAGAATATGCAAATATCTAAATGAGAAATACAAGCAGCGAACTGAAAACTTTCTTTAGCACTGCATTTTTGATGCATGATTTCAGCATACCACTGAGAAGCCAGTTACGTCTTATTTTGCGTTTTGAGGTGGGTTGCTAATGATTCTGTGAAATATGTATCTTTTGGACTGACAGTGCTCCTGAGACAGATTGAGTTGTTGGCCTCTGTGAGGCCTCTCCACTGTTGCATGAGGTGATTGGCTAAAGGATTAGCAAGATGTGGGATTATTTTTTCTCTCTTGGCTGTGGTTGCCAGCTATCTCTGGGATTGTAGTGTGTGAAGCTTAAGAGGATGAGGTTAACCTCTTGAGGGTTTATTCTTATGAGTGTGTAGTTAATCCTTAGAAAGCCTATAAATAACTAGGCTGTATGTTTCATTATAAAATAGAAATACAGACTAGAGCAGAAATGAATGCAGAATTTAGTGCAAGGGAAGAGCTAAGCAGCTGTAGCATTACTTTAGATCCTTCTCATCCATGATCTGCATTATGTGCTGAGGGAGGGGAAATTGCCTAGTTCTTTTAAATTAAATAAAATGAGATCTAGTGAGCACAAGACACTCTCCTCACTTAAAACATGAACTCCCTAACCGCAAGTCCAAATTACTGAACTCTGGCAATGGGACCTCTATTGTGCAGCAACATCCTGGGTTATTCTTCGTATTTTAGAACACATAGAAACCTTAGTTTTGTTCTAGGATTCTGTCATGGTAGCTGCTTTTAGAATACAAAGGCTTCTGACTTAGTTTACAAGTTTAAAATAGATAGCAAGGGAGGAAGGTGTTTGTCAGCATGGTACTCAGTATTCTCAAAATACCAGTCCCCAAACAATGGTCAGATTTTTACTGTTATTGCACAGTTAAAGCTTGAAGGAAAAATAATGCAGTGGTATTGATATGTATTGGTAGCTTGACCTACTCAGAAGAGAAAATCTGGGAGAAGGTGTGTAAAATGAAAGAACGGTGTTAACCAAACTTGGTTTCTGCTTGACACCTCACTCCCACCCCCACCCTCTCTGTGGACTGATGGGGTAATGAAGAATCTTGGAGCAGCAATATAGAGGAAGGTAGTATCTAAACAAGAGTTCTCTCTAGAAGAAGATAATAATCATTCTGGAGAGGGTAAAGTTGCATCCAAAAGTCAAATAGAATTGAATTGCAGGCCAGACCTCCCTTGTCATGCAAGGCATCATGTGAGGTGGATGGAAAAAGCTTCATCTTGGATCTTGCCCAAAAACAAAACCAAAAGAACTTCAGGCAGCTCTCATCTAGAACTAGTATCTAAACTACAAGTCAAATATGAGACCAAGTATGCAGTTACAAATTTGTGAATCCTAAGAGCTTTCAGGAAAGGTGTGAAAGGATGGCAGTTGAACAAAAATATTGTTAGCTAGTGCTAGAACCTTGTCGCTGCGAGCTGCTCGGCTGCCCGGAGGCCTGGCAGGCGACAATTTGTGAGGTGCTCCAGACATGGAGACCAAGTGCAAATTCGCTTTCTGCCCTCGGCACAAGAGGGGACAAGCTGCAACCCACTGTTGTTGCTAGGCGACAGCGAGAGTGAAGCCAAGGGAGGACCTCTGTGTGCAACAGTTTCGGTTTTATTGCTCCGAAGGGAGATGCACCACAAGAGGCACTGAGAGCCTCTTGCAGGGGTTTTTAAAGGGGGGTGTCTCAGGGGTGGATCCAGAGGGTGAACCAATAATCAAATGATGAGGGATGACATGAAACCAATGAGGGGTGATGAAGGGAGGGACACAACAGAACAAGCCAATGGGGTACATAGAATTGCAGAACTTTCTAGAACATAATTAAATATTTAAGAAGGAAAATGAATATGCATTAAATGAATGTCCAATAGAAAACACATGAACCTGAAACTGAGGAGGAGATGCTGGTGGGATGGACGTCTCGGGAGGGCGGAGCCCTCAAACGGCAGACTCAGCCACAGGATCTTCTTCAGGGTCGCTCTCCTGGGCTGGGAAGTCCACCCACTCGATGTCCGAAGCCCGTCCAGCGGGCTCCAGCACCGCGACAGAACCTGAAGATATGCAGCTGCAACTGTGAATGCAGAGAGGAGATAGATTCTTATGAGATAACATGCGAGGTACCAAATGTGAGTTGGTACCACTTGCTAGGTTCTTTTTTACTGAGTGGGTGTTGGGGATATGGCATGTACACGTTGAACAGTGTAGAGCTCAAAACTGGTCTGTTTTGCAGCAGAGGTCAATGGTTAAGTTTGGAAAAACATCTGATAATAATGAACAAAAGAGTCTCGGTGGAACACGTGATTTCAGGAAGGGTTAGGTAGAAGGATTTGATATTGTAGAGTTGATTGATTCATTTTGTGAACTTGGCTCCAAATGATTCTGTTAGACTGGTTTGGAAAGAATGGTTTTGGTGGAATATAAGGGACTGAAGTTGGACAAAAATGCTGGAATAGTACAGTTAAAAGCAAGAATTTGCAGAAGGTGGTTGGAGCAGTATGTGTGTGTATTCATACATGTAACTAGCACAGATGGTAAGTTATTTAATCCTAGGGGAAAGGATTGCTTCCTCTTGAAAGTGATTCAACTCGCCTCTCTTGATTCAAATATATAGGCAGAATAGCTTACCATGTTTGAAAATAGTGATGAAGTAGATAATAATCATAGAAACGAAGTTATTAAGTAAAAGGAGACAAAATGAAGAGATGGACATTATTTTTCTCTCTTACAAATGTCTACTTTGTGTTTATACTTAGTGAGATTTGTGGGGGAATTGGAGTAGATAGAGTCAGTAGGCTGTGATAAAACATGATGTAAGCTGCAGTACTTGTCTGGAAAGTAGTTGAATATATGGTAGGTTTGGAGGAGGAAGGAGTTTGGTGGGAGAGGTGAATTGGTTGGTCCAGACAAGAGAAAAATTCATCTTGGCCTGCATATGAGGAGAAATTAAATGCAAAGAAGTTAGATGAGTAAGCATGAAGGATGGTTATGTTCATGGAGTTGTCCCATCCCAACATGGGTAGGAGTAGAGAAAGCTGTTGGGAGTTAGTATGCTGAATGATGTAGAGTTCTAAGTAGGCCTACTTTGCAGTAAAAGTGGTGCAAAGAATGAGCCATATGGATTTTGAGAAGGAAACACTGATAAACTGAGGAGAACTAATTGCCACTCCGTGGCTGGGAGTGATGTGGACTGCACAGGCAAAATACACCTCGAACTAGGTGCCAGTGTCAACAATGGAGTCACTGAGAGTAGGAACGTGCAGAGGAAGATGCAGGTGTAGGAAAATATACAGGTAGACACAAGTACTGTAAATATTGAGCACTGGAAATGTGCAAGAAAACAGCAACCTGCTTTTGCTGTTTTTCATGGAGGAAGAGCAAGACAGATTGTTGAGATAGGGGCTGTGTAGGAGGACTAGACAAGAAGCTTGCTTTCCTTATTCTTGCATAGAGAGGCTACCATAGGCAGTTAGGATAACTTTAGGAAATAGTAATGGCAGGACAAAGTGTTCACAGCATTTTGCTGTAACTCTTCAATATGCAGAATTTCTGTTATCTAGCTACTGCATTCTTTTTGAATTTTTTAGAGTACTTGCTGAACTACCAAGGTTGCTATCTTGTATAATAGTTAATTGCCTGAAATTAATTCTGAACTGCGTGAAACAGTGCTGGCTAACTTGCTCTTCAAATCAAATACTTGCAAGAAGCAGAAGTGAGGATTTAAAAGCAAGAATTAGCAGAAGTGCTCAAATGCATGTCCAGAAATGACTGTTGTTTGGTGTGTCAAAGTTGTTATGGAATGTAGAGAAAATGTACAAGAGTCTGGTCTTGGCTTGGAAGAGTAAATAAAGATTGGTGTAATGTTTTTCTTATGACTGTCGTATTTTTCTTTTTTTGATGTCTCTGAAATGTTTCTGTAGTTAGTAATTGCTGGGACAAAAGGGTGGTGAGTATAATTTCAAATCTTCTATTTAACTTCTGGATTTTAATTTACCAAAAAGCCTTGCTACTTAATAATAATTTCTGTCATGTTCAGCAAGAGTTAAATTTTTGGAGACTAAAAGATCCTGGAAGGAAAATAAATACTTTTTAAGATAATCATACGTCAGTAATAAAACCCTCTAGAGTAATATCTGTAAATAATTTCCAAATTGGTGCATGCTTGAGCTAGTTGTTTTTGGCAGCTGTGCAGCAGGAGCATGCTTTTGAAGTGTTATTGGATGGTAGTGGTATGCTAACAGTAGCTGAAAAGGCAAATACATAGATTTGAGGTTAGAAGGTGAGTAATAGCAGGAATTTATGGTTGCCGCAGAAGTGAAATGTGCTGGCAGTTTCTGCAGACCAGAAGCAGTGTGCGCTGACAGCTTCATTCTAGAGACTTCAGGCTTGCATCTGAGTCCTCAGAGAAGGCAATATATACTTGTCTAAAATTAAAGAAAAGCTTTGTTCTTGAACTGACTTAGACTGACAGTGATAGAGGAATGTGAATTGTTTCAGAAAACCAGCCTTTGTCTTGCCTGGACCAGGAGATTTTAAGGTCATCTTCTGTGACTTTCAGACTGTGGTTCTGAATTTGTTACTTTCTTTTGGAGTCTGGGAAGTCCTTTGGTGGAGACATGTTTTCCTGAGCAAGGATCATTTTTTCTGTGGTGACTGACTCTACCCCTCCTGTCCTGTGGCATCTGTTTTTTACAAAGCCTTGTCTGACTCCTCCATTGTTGCAGTCTTTTTCTCCTGGTTGCCTTCAGCTTTGCTGTTTATGCCTTATTTCTTCGGAATTTAGCCTAAGAAAAGAAAAAAAAACCCATAATTTTATCTAAGTTAAAAAACAAGGCAAATAACATAATTCATACGAGGGCCCTTGCAGCATGGTCTTCTGATTAATTTCTTTGTTTTTCTTTTTTTTTTTTTTGCTATGAAGTGTTTGAGACAGTTACTGTTCTTAAGCCAGCCCTGGAATATTCATTTTTAGAAGAGTAACTGTATATGCAAACGCACCAAAGATCTATATTTTTACATAGAAGTATAAACAGTCACTATATATGTAACATACACAGAACGGTATGTAAAATATATAGTATATGTCGTGTGTAACGATATATTAGTGATATGTTAAGATGTAAAATACTGTGTATGTATCATATAAAGTGTGGTGTGACTGTACATACATAAAAGGTTATCCTAGCAAAAGGGCTGCTTTAGTTTGTGGGCTGCTTGTTGTGTTGCCATTACAGCTGCTGATACAAGCTCTACTCATGCTTCAGTGGGTCTGCATGTGGTACAACCTACGGAGTTTTAGGTTAACTTGCAGTGCCTAAAAGCATAGAGGAAGGAAGAAAACCCTTTTCTGTCGGCAAAAGCCTTTGTGTGGGTGCAGCTATACCAGTGGAGTGTTAATGCACCTTGGGGAGAAGATGTCACTGAACTGGAAGAATTCCATCTGCTGGTGATGCCCTGCATCCTCGCTGCAGGGCTCTGCCTGCATGGGGTGGGATGATCCACGGCATAGAGAGGCTGCTAGTGCAGACTGACTCCCGTGAAAATGGGAGTCATGCTGGCAGTGCTATATAATTATTCCCTCTGTGTTAATGGGGTGTTAGAAATCCTGCCATTTAAGAATTATTGCTAAAAATTTGTTAAATAGTTAATTGCTGATCACTTTAGTGGAAAAACAGATGATGGGCTTATTCACTGGGTGCGGTGGCAAATCATTTGGGTGGGGTCACCCACATCTGTCATTTACTGTTTACAAAAGTGATCTGAAGCGTATTATCTCTTATCTTTCTAATTCTGGTGCCTGGGCTTGCCCTCAAAGATGCCAGAAGGAAAGACAGTGAAACCTAGTTGTTTACGGAAAGACAGGAAGGTGCAGCGAAGATAAGAGTTGCTGTTCAGATTTACACATTAGGCAGTACAGGATTTGAAAAATATAAAAGTTAGAACCTAAGACATCATGCTGGCAATGCTCTTTCTAATGCACTCCAGGACACCTTTGGCCTTCTTGGCCACCAGGGCACACTGCTGTCTCATGGACAGCTTGTTGTCCACCAGGACCCCTGGTCCTTCCCCACAGAGCTGCTTTCCAGCAGATCAGCCCAAGCCTGTGCTGGTGCCTGGGGTTATTCCTCCACAGTTCAGGGTCCAGCATTTGCCTTTGTTGGATTTCAGGCAGTTCTTCTCTGCCCATCTCTCCACCCTGTCAAGGCCCTTCTGAAGGGCTGCACTCTGGGGTATTGGCCGCTGCTCCCAGCTTTGTGTCATCAGTGACCTGCTGAGGAGACAGCTGTCCCTTTGTCCAAGTCACTGATGAACAAGTTAAACAATATTGGACTTATTTTGAGCCTTGGAGTATACCATTAGTGGCACGCTTCCAGCTAGGCTTTGTGTTGTTTTGAAGTAGCTTCATGGATTGCTTTGAGCATGTTGCTGGGCCTCCTGTATCTGATTTTTTTTCTTTCCATAGTTTAAATGACACAAGGGCTTAGTGTACTTAAAATCACTGTATCAGTGGAGCACTGAAATACAACTTCTCTGCCTTATTTCAGTTACCTTAGAGCTGAAATTAATTTGTGAAAAAAGGACTGTTTGAGGAATGTGTGTGGCAAGCTGCCTTTATCCCAGTATAGCATCAGTTTTCTGTTTTATGAGAGGCAATTTATGCAACCCTTTACTGCTTAAAAAAAGTTATTGTGCAATTGATACTTGTTAGTGTGGTTTGCGTCGTCTGAACAAGCCAAAACAGGAAATGGGAAAAACTTTGAAGAGCTTTTTGTTCAGAAATATAACAAACTTGAGTTAACTTGCATCTTCTTTCTGGCTTGGATATTTGCTTTCTGACATAAATTCTCTTCCCAGTAAAGTTGTGGGATTTTTTTAGCTTTTTTTGTGGAAGTGGAAAATCAATATGAAGACCCCAAGAAACTACCCTATACATCTTCTTTAATAAAGCATGAAAAAGAAGCAGGATTTTACTCATGAGACAGTTGGGCCTTTAAATAATTGTGCCACTGCCACACAAATTCTGTATATGTGAAATATTTGGCTTTGAATAGCTTTTGCCTATGGTGTCCTTTTATGGACTTAAATTTCTGTAGTACAATGACATTTCATGTTGCTTATAGATGGAAGAGACTTGCTGAAGACACTATTCTTTGTTTCTGAAGGGACATTCTCTTCCCACGTTAGGCACTGTGGCTTGTTCGCATAAGGGTAGTTTTCTAACGGCTTCTACAAACCCACATGCTTGGCTCATTAGCTAGACATGTCGTGGTGGGCACTTTAAAGTTTGTTTACTGTGGTATAGTGTGGCTTTCTTTCTGTCAGGATTTAGAAGATGAGGAAGCAAGGAAACCAAATTGACCAAAATAAACAGAGATTTCAAAGGAAATAGTTAGAAAATTAAGAAATTGTATAGTACCAGTCTCATTTTTCTAAAACTTATTTAAATACGGAGGTAACAGTAAGGAGTAAGAATTGGCACAGGGTCTATTGGCAGGCCTGTCACTAGCAGGAGGGCTACAAAGATGACTAAGGAACTGGACCATCTCACTTATGAGGAAAGGCTTACAGACTTGGGCCTGTTCAGCCTTGAGAAGAGATGATTGAGAGGGGTCCTCATCAATGTCTGTCAGTATCTGAAGGGAGGGTGTTAAAAGGATGGATCCAGGCTCTGTTCAGTGGTGCCAAGCAATAGGGCAAGAGGCAATGGGCACAAACTGATGCACAGGAAGTTCCATTTGAATATGAGGAAGAAATCCTTTACTGTGCAGGTGACTGAGCAGTGGAACAGGTTGTCCAGAGAGGTTGTGGAGTCTCCGTCACTGGCAGTAGTCAAGAACTGTCTGGACACAATCTTGTGCCATGTACTCTGGGGTGACCTGGCTTGAGCAGGGAGGTTGGACCAGATGTCCGCCTGGGACATCTGTGGTCCCTTGAAGCCTCAGGTATTCTGTGGTTCTGCAGTCTGAGAATCATGAAATTGGTAAGGGTGAAAGGGCCTGGAACTCATCTGATCTGCTTGTCCCTGCTCAAACAGACCACCTGGAGCCAGTTATGCAGGACCGTGTCTGTACGGCTCTTATGTTCAAGGATGGAAACTCCAAAGCTCCCTAGGCAGCCTGTGCAAGGGCTCAGTCAAAAGTGAATCTGTCCTAATGTTCGGGACAAACCTCCCATGTTTCAGTCTGTACACATTGCCTCTTGTCTTTTCATTGGGTCATGCAGTGATGGGCTACAAAGATAGGGGACTGGGCTATGTCATATGAGGATGGGCTGAGAGACCTGGGACTATTTAGCCATGTCTACGCATATTGTTGGATGCTCTCCATTTTGTCCATGTCTTTTGTAAGGAGAAATCCAGAACAGGACATAGCAATCCAGCTGTAGTTTGAACAGTGATGAGTAGAGAAGAAGGATCCCCTCTCTAGACCTGCTGGTAATACTTCATTTAATGCAGCCCAGGATGCCATTCACCTGCTTTTCCACAAGGGAACATTGCTGCTGGCTCATGCACAATTTGGTATGGAAGGACATTTTCTGCAAATCTGCTTTCTGGCTGTGTGGACCCCAACATATATCAGTGTATGGGATTGTTCCTCCTGATGTAGGATATTGCACCTGCTCTTGTTGAACTTCAAGAGATTCCTGTGGGTCCATTTGTCCAGCCTGTTGAGTGCTCTGTGAATGTTAACGCAGCTCTCTGGTGTATCAGCCACTCTTCCCAGCTGTGAACTGTCAGCAAAAGAAAGCAAACTCAGACCTCGGTTTTGTAAATTGGTGCAGTGGTACTGAAGATTAGGGTTGAAATAGGTCAGAAGGAAGTGTCTTGTGGGGACTATTAACACACTTTTTGTGGTGATATTTTCAAGGGAAAAGAAACGTCCAGAAGCACTGAGAAGGAAACATGACAGCTGCTGCCAAAGTGAAATTGGGAAATGGAGCAGTAAGCAGTGCATATTTCATATTTCGTAAATAAATCTGTTCACCTATGATAGGAAGGTTTGGCTTGGAAGAAACCTTCAAAGATCAAGCCCAACCCCTCTGCCATGGACAGGGACACCTTATACTAGAGCAGGTTGCTTAAAATCCCATCCAGCCTGACTTGGAACACTTCCAGGATTGGGGCATCCAGTGTCTCACCACCCACAGCGTAAAAAATTTTGTCATTATGTCCAATCTAAACTTACCATCTTTCAGTGTAAAACCATAGCAACTTGTTCTGTAACTACAAGCCCTGGTAAAAAGTCTCCTTCCATTTTCTTACAGACCCACTTTGTATATAAAGATACCAAGGTGTCCCTGGAGCCTACAGGCTGAACAGCCCCAACTCTGTCTTTTTTTCTTAGGAAAGGTGTTCCAGCCCTCTCAGATCATTTTTGTGGGCCTTCTCTGAACCTGCTCTAGCAGATTAATGTCCTTCTTGCACTGTGAACCCCAGAGCAGGGCATGGTACTCCGGTAGGCATCTCATGGTGCAGAGGGAAGGAGAGGGGCAGAATCACTTCCTTTGACCTGCTGGCCGAATTCTTTTAATGCAGCTCAGGGACACAGCTGGCTTTCTGGGCTGCAGATGCAATGATCCAATGATTTATCTTCTAGCACCTCCCAGTCCTTTTCAGCAGGACCATTCCCAAGCCCTTCGTCCCCCAGTCTAGGAATTGCCACAGCTCAGGTGCCAGACATTGCATTTGGCCTTGTTGAACCTCATGAGATTCACATGGGCCCACTTCTCAGGCCTGTCAAAGTCCATCTCTATGTGACAGGTTCCCTTAAGTGAATCAATTGCACTGCACAGCTTGGTGTCATCTGCAGACTTGCAGAGGTTGCAGTCAGTCCCATTACCTGTGTCATTGATGAAGGTGTTAAGTAGTATTGGTTGCATTTTTGTCTTCTGAGGGGCACCAGTAGTTACTGGTTTCCACAGAAGTGTGGAGCCATTGACTCTTTAGGTTGAGTTTCATTGACTCTTCAGATGCAGTTATCCAGCCACTTCCTCATCCGTGTAATAATCCATCCCCCAATGCCCTGTTTCTTTTAGTGGCCAGAATTTTGTGAGGCACGACTTCAAAGACATTCCAGAAGTCTTAAATAGATAGTATCTGTTACTCTTCCTGTGTCCATGGGTACAGTCACTTTCGTAGAAGGATGTGAGTATAATATTCTGAGAGATTGTTTGGTGTCCTGCTGTATGTTTTTCCATATAGCTGAAATACTCTTTGGAAAGTACTTACAGGAATTTAAACGCAAGTATTAATTAATGGCTTAGACTGTCTAATGAGTTTCCTCCTGCCAGATTTGACTGCTGGTACTGTGGGTTGAGCATGCATGGTTTTTGGTTTCTTTTTAGGATGAGGGAAAAATGGGATGTGACAGGTGCATAGTCTTGAGTTACTTCCTCTTTTGAAAGGTTATATTTGCAATATTGATTTTAAGAATACTTCTAAACAGTGAGAGAAAAGGCTATTCCTTGATCAACTACCTGTATGTGCTCAGACAGTGGCTCTCCTGTGTTCGTTGGCCGCAGACATTTGATCTCTCAGGATCTCACTTCCTTACAAAATTCAAGGAAGCAGATGAAAAACTGGAAGATGTCCCTTTGGGAGGAAGTGAATATGATAATGAAACTGAACATAGTAATACATGCTTTTTTCTCACATCTTTCTGCCTGCTCAAGTTGAACAAAATCACAAATCTTCTGTTCTGCAAAAGTTGATATGAAATAGTGTCTTTATAGGTCTCTGAATGACTTACGTGTTTTCCAGATATTTTTCAGAACGCCTCTATGGAGCCTTGGGGGTAGCATCTGTCGATAGTATTACTGATACAAGTGCTGATAAGATTTTTGAAAAATTTTTCTGTGTTTGTTTTTCAAGTGTTTATTTAGAAGAGCACAAGATAAGACAGTTATTGTAGTTTGGGACTGGGCATAAGCTTTTTTCCACTGTTCATTTACAATCACATCTGAATGTTTAATTCAATGCTTTTCAAAAGATACAGAAGAGCACATCAGACATCTGTTCTGTTTAAGAACTATCTGTTTAATGGTAGGAATTTAAAAACAGATATTTAAGTAAAAAAAGTGTTTAAACATATTAAGGTGTTTGAGACCTCAACAGAGCTGCTTAAAGGTGAGGAGTGGGATTGTAGGAGCTTGTTCTCTATCTTTATGAGCAAGGAGCCTAAAGGAGACCTGTCAGTGTTTAATTATAGGAACTCTATTTCACAAAGACCTACTAACTGTCTCTGGAAGTCTTTGTCAGAGATTTAAAATGTAATTCCACATTTTAAGTCCTGATTAAAGATCTCTTTGTAGCTGGACTCTGCCTAAAATGTGGGAGGCAAAATGCTGTACTACCTTTAAAATTGTTAGGGGATGCTTGCTCAGAGACACAAATGCTGGTTTTTGGGTCTTTATGATTTGGTTGTGGAGGTACTTGGAAACAAAAACTTACATCTAAACAGTACAGTAATAAGAATCCTTTTCTTCCTTTGCAAATATGAAGAACTTCTGGGTTTGCAACAAAATGGTGGGTGAACTACCAATGTTTTTAAAATCACTGCTGTGGCTAATTATCTTAGTGCAGTCACTTAAGTATGCATCATTGCACTCTTCTCTACCTTCCCACTTTCCTCAGAAAGTGGACACAGCCTTTGCTCTGCAAGTAATGATAATAATTGGTACTAAGACAGACCTGTTACTCATCCTTTTTTGAGCACATTTCTTATGGCAGATGTCTAGTTTTTAATTAACTGCTAATGAACATGCCTAGTAGACCATGATGCTGCTGCCAACCTACTCCATTTTATGTCTCACTGCTGCTAAGCTCTTAAAAGGTTACAGAGCAGGCATTAATGTCTTTGAAGTGATGGGAAAGTGATTATATGCATAACATAATTGTTTGTAGGATCTACTATGGCAAATGTTTAGTTACTGAATGCATCTGCTGAACATTGCTGTTATCCCTCTCCTTGGTCTTTAGTTTCTTCCTTTGTGTGCAGCACATATTCTTTTTACCCCTTCTACAAAGATAATACAATGTACTTTTAAAAGTTAGAGTTTTTTAAATAAAAAGAATATGAACTTCTGGAAAGGATCATCTTTATGGATGATTCCTTATCTCTTAGGGAGAACTTTAGGTCTATTATGCATAAGCATAAGCAATAAATCAGTAAACTTAAGTCCTAAACAGCAGTGAGCCTCAGATAATAGACATGAAATCATGATGTAAGTTGGGTGGCTTAAAAGACCATGGATTTCAGTCTTAAGGACTGATCAGGATTTCAGTCTTAAGTCAGTTTCATGTAGTGCCATATTTATGCTTTGTTTACCATGCCCCTTAGTAACCATTTGCAAATCTATAAAGACATGCAGAGCAGCTTTGCAATGCACTTTCAGCTCTCATACCATGCCTTGCCCATTGCTCCCCACTATCTGTGTGCAATACCACCAGAGAACACAGGACACAGCCCTCTCACTCTTAGCTTCTGAACATTTTATGGAGCATTAATCTGTTCCTCCTTTCTCAGGCTTTCAAAATGGATGGTATGTAGGCTACAAGGCAGAGCCGGGGAAATGGTGGGTAACGTGTCTTTAACATTTCTTAAAATGTTAACCTGTGCTTCCTGAAATCAAGCGGATTAACTTGTTTGCTAATTAAACCAAGCAGGAGAGAGATGAATACGGGTTATCTTCATACACTTCCCAAAGAGTAGGGACAAGAATGGGAACAGTTTAACTCCTGTTCCCTGTTTTGACTGTCCCATGGTCACACTGCAAAAGAAGCTAATTTGAGCTTATTGTTGGAGAAGGGAGGAGGCTCTTCTCCATGAAACTGGTTTGGAAGGAATAAATCACTTTTTATTCTTAGGCAGTTGCACACCAAAACTAGGCAATGTAGGGTGATAGCGCACCTGGGGACAAGGAAGACCAATGCCAACAGTGCTGCACAGCACTGCTGATTCATGTTGTCTCAGATCTAGAGTGCAGGTGACTGACCTGGCTGAAGTGGTCAGTGAGGAAGGAAGTGACTAAATTACCATCTCTGAGAGAGGCTGCCAAAATATCAGGTTGCTTTCTGTTTTGAGGAAATGTGCTAGAAACTACTAAGTCTGGGAGAAGAAGGATGTCTTCTTGTTCTTTGGAGACTGGGTCCAAAAAACCAAACCAAACTCTCAAACCAAACCCCTGCAGTCCTGTCAGACTTTACAGTGCTTCTTACTGATAGTTCTTCAGTTAAGTGAAGCTTCACTAGCAATAACTGATTGATACTGTACAAAGTGGTGGACTGTCTTAACTACTTACAATAAGAATGATTCTTAATGTTCCCTTCAAAATGTTACCTTTTGTGTTGCTGTAAATGCATTAAATTAGAAGAATAAGAAGTATCTCACTTCTACCTTGTTTTCTAAACATATTAAAAAGAGTGGTGATCAAATGTATGTATTAAGGTGTAGACTAGCAAGACTGTTTATGCAGCACTTGAAAATAAATTCCTGATAGGTGGTGTAAGAGATATGGTAAATGTGTGGCCTTATAAAATTGACTAAATGGATTGTGGTAAATTTAAAGATTTGTCTTGTATATCAAAATAAGTAAATGATTACTGCATGACAGTTGGGACAGCAGAAAAGTGAAAAATTCGCAGGTCCAGTCTAGAGTTCTTGGATGTCAGCCCCTGTGTCTGCGTAATTTTATAAACAGCTCAAGTTATGTCTTGGGATGGGGTTATGAGAAGTAAAAGTGTAGGAGTGCAGTGGTTATATATAAAAGTAGTAATAAATAAATTCATTCATGTGCCAGTAGATGTTATACAGGTATTGTTGACAGTTTGTCTTGGACAATCTTCACACCTATGGAAACAGATTAAATATTTCTGCAATATTTTGAGTTGAGGTTTTTTTTGGAATAATGGGTGAAATATTGTAAGCTGCAGTCTAGGTATTATTTCAGTAGCTGCCAGCAGTACTGTAACAATTTTACTTGCTCTTACAGGACTATTAGCATTCACCTGGTCAAACTTGAGTTCATCCTGTCCAGACATGTGTTTATCTGTCTCCTCTTTGATCCCATGAATTGGATAGTACTCTAGCTGTATCTGCCCTGAACAGAGAGATAGTGGAGAGTGGCCAAGGTGGAGAGGATTGTTCTGTTTTCTATTATGCCCAGACACAAGGAAGCAGGAGAGAGCAGCAGAAAATCTGTCAACCTAGAGCAGATTATGGGAGCTATGACTAAGCTAAAGATGCTTTTGAAGCTTCATTTTCTAAAAAAACCCCTGTGCTGAGCATTTTGGATAAATTAAATGGGTAGCTGAATTTAGTAAACCTTAATAAAACCATGAAAGTTTTAACTAGAAAATACCTTAAAATTTAAACTAAATGAAGACATTCTATTGTAAAAACTCTATTTCTAAACTTGTTTAGAGGTTATTTTAGCACATTGGTTACAGGGTTGTGTGTCTATGATTTTGATCTTGCAAGCTCCTTTTAAACCAGGTAGAGGTATTCATTAACAGAGAATTCCATGCTATCTAGAATACCTGGATTTTAAGCTCAAGGCTGGTTCCTAAACAGAGTGTTAGGTCATGAATAATTCCCCCTTTCCCCTAAAAACCTTGCCTGGAATGAAATGCAAATTAAACTTTACTAAATATGAAATTCAGCATATCCTATACATTTTTTTAATATTCAGAATGGGAATGTACTTGCTGTTTCCAAATTGGGGGAAGAGAGGGATGTGAGTTTAACTCAATCTCTCCACTGAAAATTCTTTTTTCCCAGAGCAGTGATATACCTTTCTATAGAAAGAAAAAGGTGTTTGAGTCTTCTGCTCCTGTTCTTTGTTGCCAGAGATGCTGTGGCAGGCAGTAGCTGCCCAAAACAACCTATACTTGTTGAACTTATTTGTCAGCCTGCAAAATAAGTATCCAGCTAGCCTTTTTGGGCAATGGGACATGAGCAGATTTGTCCACAGACAGCACGATATAATGCAGTGTATATAGTGTGGTGGGTTAAAGGGGAGAGGCTAGATGAAGAAGAAACAAATAAATGTCAAAATCCACTATTGATTCCCAATAATTAACCAAACTTCTACCTTATCCTTCCCAAACTATGTGCTATACGTTTTTCTTCTGGGGATGATGATACCGCTGGGAACAGCAGCAGCAGTTGCAGGCTCAGCATCTCTCCCATGGCCATGGACCTCCAGTGCCTCTAACGCCGCATCCATCAGGACTTCAGCCTCCAGGAATCCCTCCACTTGGAAGCAGTGCTGGCCTTCTTGCCCTCTCTAGTGCTTTGGGTGGGCAGTCTCACTTGGCAATAAAAGATGACAAGAAGCACCACGATGCAGACCACCACAGAGGTGAGAGGCATGGCAGGCCTGATTAGGACATTGTCAAATTTGCGCATTGCTGCATCTCTAAAGAATTCAAGTTATATAGAATGAGAAAAACTGTTGGCAAACTTTAAAATGTCTGCATATATACCACTGAAGCAAAATTCAGCTTGGAATTTCTCAGTATTTTAAAGGGGATCACTAGGTGTCACCTGCTCTATACTTTGCAGGGCCTTTTGACATCCTGGTAAATGCTTAGCTGTAATAGCAGTGGCCTGCACCATATTGTGGAAAATTGTTAAACTGCATAATGGTGATTTTTTCCAACAAAGTAATGTTGTTAAATGGGTGGGTGGGAAGGTAGGGGAAACAAGAAGTTAAATTTTGAAGTGAATGTGTTCAAAAAAAGATTTAGATAATTGCATCTGTTACTTTAGTTTCTTAAGCTGAAATTCTAGTACTCAGTTAAATATTGGGCAAAATTGCACTTGACTAATTTTTGAAAAGAAAATAATTTATTCTGTCATGAAATAAAACTAGGCTTTGTGTATGGTTAAACTGTAAATCATGTTTACAAAATACTGTAATTTTCAGGAAATCACTGTATTAGGAATGTGCAATGAGTTATATAAATAAAAGCCATTTTAAAACTGTTTGTGGCTTGTGTTCTAATTTTTTTCCCCCCTTTTTTATTTCTGTTTTTGCCTCTGTGTCCGAACGGGCATGTCTGTCCATTTGTTGGTTACTGCGGGAGCAGAGAGAGAGCCAGGCACAGTAAGTACCAACATTCCTGCTAATGTTTCCATTTCCAGTAATGTAATAATCAGATGTTGTGCTGTTTGTCTGTTTTGTCATCCTTTTAGTCATTTTCATGATATAAGGCATATGTGTTTTCTGTTAATATATGTCTTGGTTTATGCAGAACACCAGATCATTTGTTTGATGGACTGTATGACGGAGTTTTGTTTCTGAGCAGAATGCTTTTAGGCAAACTTGAACTCTAGTTTGCTTATTGGCAGCAGAAAGGGGGCATGAAGCTGCAAATCAAAAAGGTCATTGTAAATATATCTTTTTTAGTCCAGAGTTAAGATTTTTACTCTCTAGGATTTTGAAGAATTAGAGTTGGAGAACAGGTGAGAAATTTAAATGTGATTGTTTTAAATGTTGTCATGATGGTGTTTGGCCCTAGGAGGTTTTTTTAACTGCATGTGTTTAAGCCATCCTAATGTCTTTACTGCTTAGTACGTGCTTCAGGTATAACTTCTACTGCAATACTTCTTTCCCTGTAGAGATATGATGTAATAGAATTGGTCTTATAAAAGCCCTCTAAAGAATTATTTTGTTGCAGCTTTTCATACTGTTTTGTTTTGAATAATATTGCTGTATTAATCTGTTAGAGATGGTCATGTGCAATTTAATGTCAATTGAAGTAACAAAACTAATTGTTTGTTAATGTCATTGGTGAACTTGGGCTCTATTTTATGCCTTTTCTCAATTAGAAAATACAAGAACTAGAGCAAGTTATTTGACAGCTTTACAGTACTAAACTTCTGGGGTTTATTGCTGCTTATTTAATATATATACAAGGCTTGCTTGACAGTTATTTACTGGAAACTATCTGCATATCTTTTGCAGCAGTCTTTTAGTGTTAGATTGCTGAGCAAGAAACATTCATTTCAGCTTGCTTAATGTTATTAATGACAGTGTAACTGCAGAAATAATTTTAAGCTGGGTTTTTATGAAGTCTCTGACTTACTAAGGACTTTTTCCTCTGTGTGGGACATACTTCTTTGAGTGCTGTTAGTTGGCTACAGGAATCTCAATAACTTTCCTTAAGGGCTAAGGAAGGAGGTTTGCAGCATGTGTCTGTGTGCACACATACATGCACATGTGTTAGCAATGGCTCTGTGTTTTGATTTGGTTGTTATGTTTCCTGTCCTTGCCCTGGTCCCAGCTTCCTCTGCCCTGTCCATCATGTAATTCGGTCAGGGGGTCTGAGTTTAGAATCAGATGCTTAGTGTTGTGAAATTTAAACTCTGAATTCATCATGTAGCTGAGAATATTTCTTGCCTATGGAAGGAGAACTGTCAAAAATTAAACCTGGCTTTTGTGTTGAGGGAGTTGCTGGATCACTTGCTTAGTTTACTATAGATGTAAATTTTACTTAAACTGTGTAAAATTGTTGCTGCAGTTGCTTCTGTCTCTCTATGTCTAACTGATGATTGCTTGGTTATTTACCTGAAGCAGACTGTTTTTTTTGCTGGGTTTATCACTAATTAACTTTAAATAATCTGAGGCTTTGTACCATAAAGGAATTTTGCCATGTGGATATATTGAGTTCTGGATACTATGCTATCATCATTCTAGGTTCTTTTTGCTCTCAGTGTAGGATAATACTTCATAGCTGACTTAAAGTTTAATAGCTGAATACAGGTGAACTTGAACTTAAAATTGTTTCAATACAGTGTTATATCAAAATCTTGACTTAACAGTAAATGATACCTTCAAAGAAAGAATCATAAGTCAAGAGATAGTTAAATTCAACTCTGTGGCTAAAATGATCAGCTGCAAGTTACGGGCTCTTCTAATTCTCTTGTATTTTTAATGGATTTTTTTTAATGTAAAATATATTTTTACATATGAATATGATAATATGAAATGGGTCTCAAGTACACAAGATGTAGCAGCAAGTCTGTTTGGTTATTACGTGTGGTTGAAATCACTTTATAACATCTGGGTCATCAAGGTAAAATCAATTTGATTTTCAGAGGAGCATTTTAAAAGTAATGGTGCTGCCAAAAGTCCTGACAGGCATGCTTTTATCATCCAAGACACTAAACCCCATGCCGTTTGTAAGTTACCTAAATTCACCATGATGTTTGGTATTACTGTGCAGTTCTACAGTACGATTTCCATCAAATATGTCTAGCATGACCTTCAAGCACTATCAGTAGAAGCTAACAGCTTGAAATGTGAAAGTTGGAAAAATTAAAATTTATTACTTGTCTATGGGGTTTTAAACTGAGTTTCTATGACTTAACTTTGAGTTAAAGCATATTGAGACAGATTAGAGCATATTAATTTTTAAATTAGATTTGGTTTATTTTTTCAAAGTCTCCTTAGTTAATAAGCAGTCACGAGCTTTTATGTAATGTATGTTTAGAAATACACCAAAAGTAGTGAAAATCTTGTATTTATAATTTAATGTAAAGACATGGTTTCATTATTTTTTATTTTGGCCTGTTTAACTACTTTTGTTATATCTGGGTAGCACGGGCTACATTTTTCTTTTATATACTAGCTCAAGTTCCAGAAAGCGAAATGAAAAAAGTTTTTTACTAAATACATGTTCGTGTAACATATAACATGTAAGTTAGTACTAATAGTATACTTACTACATGAATGCTAAAATTATTTTGTCAAATTTAAATTGTGTGACTGCATTTTGCATTGTGTGACTGCACTGTGTGACTGTCAGATTTAAATTGTGTGGCTGGTGGGTTTTGGCTGATGCATCGCTAACTGTCCCAAATGGGTCATGTTAGTGTGCACATGCAGGCATCTCCTTCTAATGTGGCAGATTCTGGCTTCTAGTGAAGGCAGGCAAAAGAGGCAAATTTTACAACAGGAACTGAAAGCTTTGAGACATCAATACAAAAGAACTTTGATGTCCACACTTTTTTCTTTGGGGAACATACTGGCAACATTTTTCAAACTCATCATAGGTGTTCATTTATCACTTGTCTTCCTGCTATTCTAGTATCCTGTTTGGACAGCACGGAAGTGCAAATGTTTTCATGAACTCTGTTGTAACAGTAGTAATTTGTAGACAGTGAAATCTTACTTCATTGTGTTCTTAGGATTTCCATTAGTTGATGTTTATCTTTTGTCCTCATGAAAAACACTGAGCTTATTTTCTAAGACCTGGAAAGTATTAATAAATTTTCCCAGACATTTTTTTGCCTTCATTGTTAAGCCTATATGTTGCTATTGTTTTGTAAAGCAAATGCTCTTTTCCTACCATAGAAAAATATCCTGTGCCCTGAGCTCTCTGTCCTATTCTTCACCTCCAGGTCTTGGAGAAATGGGGCATGAACAATTGAGTGCTACTTTTTGGATGATATTATGTGCAAGCTGGTTTTGGTTTGTGTTTTAATTCTTTTAAAGGGGGGAGAAAAATCGTAAAAGTTATATGGAAGTGATCAGCATAGCACAAGTATGTTTCTTGGACTTCATGAAGAAAGAATGGCTCCAGACTACAGATTATCTTCAGCAGATGTTGCTCATATGTAAGAGCTGTGGGTTGCTGTGTTGCAGTTTAGTTTGTAGCTGATAGAAGACAGCATAAGGTTGATGACAAAGGACATCAGTTTTTTGAGGTGGTCTGGTATAAATTTTTAGGGATACCTTGATTTTGACAAACATTAGCTAGAAAATACTGAAATCTACAGAAGACTTATTCCTTGTTAATGTCTTCTGATTGTAAAATCAATGTTACTTGAAATGATGGTTGAAAAGAAAGTGAAGTCAAGTATCTTTGCATCATGAGTAATTTGACATGAAACCTACTGACTTTAAGTCAGCTTTTGGTTTGTTGGCGTGTGTGTTTACAATAAGCATATCGAACAAATTGAAGTTAATGATTCTGGAGTAGAATAGTTTTGAGCCCAATCTTCTTTTGCCTTTCTGGGGGATATTGAAGTCCATCCTCTACCATGTACTGAATTCCTGTCAGTGAGTGCTGACAATGAGAAACTGATGTTTTGGGTGTAGGTGTTGGACTTGATCCCGTTTTGCTAGCTCAGCAAGGAATTGCACCTGTTGCTATGTGTGTGTGCCTATCTGTACATAGCGCTCATGTGGTGCAGCGGCAGGGCAGAGGTCCCATGTGTGGTTAAATAAAATAAACACAGAGGCTCTACTGAGCATTGCAGGCAAGCCCAAGTCGTTAGCTGTGGCAACTGGCTGAGATGGCTGGCGGCTGTCCTTGGCATGGATGTACAGAGAGTCAGGGAATGACCACGCACAGAGCAAGCCTATGCGTGTGCATGTCCTTGGGGGAGAGGGGAGTGAGGGGACTACGGAGCCCAGCACTAGAGAAGATCTTAACTGGGACCAGATGTAGTTGAACCATGTGCACAGATGAAATGTAAATACTGTTATTTAACTGCTGTAATGATCAGCATAAAGTCAGTTGTCAGTTCTGTATGTACTATTCTGTATGATTTGTTTGTGCTGTATTGTAGGTGGGATAGTGGGATAAATGAGATGCTGTGTGCTCTCAGCCTGTACCTCTGGCACACATGCTTGAGATTTGGAGGTGGTTCCTGTGTGGAATGTATGGCAGTCAAAGAGGTGCATTTGAATAATGTGCATTATATTCCTAGTAGGGAACCTGCCTTCTTTCTGTGCATCACGACTGGGTTTTTGTTTCACATTTGCCTTCTGGTGGTTTCAGTATTTAACTTTTGCTGGCAACAGAGTTGCTTTAGGATCACAAGTTGCCTGTTATATAGCATTTATGCAGTCTGGTAATTCTGACAGGAAGCAGTGTTACGTTAACCTTTTTATTTTCTTTTGGGACTAATTTGAAGAAAAGGGCTTCATGTGTATAAAGCAAATGATTGAAAGAAAAGGAAAACACATAAAACTGATTTTGACCACTTGCTCTGATCTGAGATTCATGATTTGCAAATGTAGCATTGGTAATCCTTAATAGACTGAATTCAAAGTATGAAAGCAAGAAATAATCTCAGTTATGTATCTAATCTGTTGAAATTAAGACAAAAATTGGTGCCATGCAGTTTCTCTTTAGGATATCACCTATGCTTGTATGTATATTTTTGCTCTTTTTGCATAAGCTGGTTAGTATTGAAGATCAATCCCAACTGAAGATTTCTGTAGAGTTGTTAGAAAAATATTATAGCCAAAATAAACATTCTTGTCCTACTTCTGAAAATAAGTCAGTTGTGAGTATATGTAGTTAGAAGAACTAAACAGATAACTCTTCTAAAGAGAAGGTAAAGAAACTCTAATACTGTGAAGCTGTTGCTGCTGTCTTCTGGCTGACCCTGTTTGATAGCAGACATATGGCAAATATAAACTCTACCAGAGCTGAAATGAGGAAAGGTGGCTTTTGATATGCTGCCCTCACTCTTTCCTGAACCTTAACATTACAAGGGTGAGAGATATCAATAGCCCAAGGCTTGTATGATCATCTCTTTACCAGTTCTTGTTTGCATTTTCATTTACTTAATTTGTTCTTCAGTGTTCTGGATTTACCATTTGCACTGCTTCAGAAGATTCCAATTTTCTCACTGTTGAATGAAATCTTATATATTTGGTAGTTTGAATTATGGTAGTAGCTTACCAAAGGTATTTTTTCTTTACCTGATTTCAGTCACAGTTGTTAGAACTTTCTTGAACTTCTGTGGGAAACAAAACAGGAACTTATTAATTTTTGAGTTTACTGATAGATTTTGCCTTTAAAAGAGCACAATCTTATTTGCAATTTCTGATGTAGCTATTGATGTAGCTGCTCTCCAACAGCTTCTAGCATGGATACTCTGATCACAGAAAACAGTGGTTTAAATTAATATGGTAAGTTACAGAAAAGTGGTGTAAATATGACCAGAGGCGATGTTTTGCAGAATAGGCTTGTAATGTAATTACATGTTTGTGTGAGAAACCATCTGTCTTTTGAAGAAAAAAACAAATCTAATAATCTTTGTTTGGCATTTAGGACACAGTGGGAGCTGGGATTTCCTACATATGTTTCACAGTTTTGAAATTCTACAAGACAAGCAGTATAAAATACTGTCAGCATTGTCTAGGTAGACTAAATTTAAAAAGAAAAAAAACCAAACAGCTATTGTAGTTATGCTTATAGGTTGCCAAAATTTACAGACTTTAACTCCAAATAGTAGGTTTGCTAAATTTTTTCCAGCTGTTGCCCCTTTGCCACCTTTCTGCTATTCACACTTTTTTTTTTAGAAAATTAAAGTAAAGAACTGACTTCCTTCTCTTTTCTGCATTTGCTTTAATTGTTTTTTTCTAAACTCGTCAGTAGTAAAAGAGGTATTTTTAATTATTTTTATTGAAGAATGTATCTCTTAACTAAAAGACTTTCCTCCTTAAGAGGAAAACATCTCTGGTCAAGTTTGAATTGACACCTTGCTTCTCAAGGTGTTTCTGCTGCTTCTTAAGATGTTTCTGCTGCCACTAACACTAAGGATTCAGTATTAAAATGTTGAAAATGAGTTTTAAGGGTTTTCAGACTAGTGAGTCCCTGAATTTGTGTGCATCTGGGAGGAGATAAGGGGTTAAATTCCGACTGTATTTGTCAAGGCAATTAGTTCAATGATCCAACAAGCCCACCTTTTAGCTACAAAACATTTCGTAAAGACATTATTTTGAGCTTTATACTGAATTTCAATAGACCCTCCTATATGCTTTATGTAAGCCCTTTGGCATTTGTTTAGCTTGAATAGTCATGAATAAAAGAGCTTAGAGTTGGCTTTAAAGTGCAGCTTCTGAATAAGGAAAAAGAGGATTCAGATTGCCTTATGTACCCTGTTTCCTTGTCCTTCTCCTTGGGGCTAAACATTTGTGTATGAGCAAAACTATCTTGATGTCTTCAGGTTTGAAAGGGGAAGCTATTCAGTGCGCAGTTCACTGGCTGTTAGTATATGTTTATGATATATTACAAGTAAATATCTCTGTCTCTTGGGTGGATCTAAATATGTCCTTTGAGGGCTTACACTGAAGTACGTGTTGGTATTAGACTTTTCTCTTGAGAGAGATACGTATGTAGATGTAAATGCGTGTTTACTTATATATTTATGTCAGCCTATATTTATTTATCTAAGCATGTACTTGGCTTTTAGGATCTAGGCTTACCAGGTCTTTGTGAAAGGAGATTTTTTTCTCAACTCATTCAGTATTGTTCACAGCATTAACACATCAGTGAACAAATTGCCCTCTTGCATATGCTAATCCTGCACTTAAAAGAACTCATTGTAACACATTTTAATGCTTTAGCTGGAACTGAGATGGAGATGGGAATCGGGAATCACAGGCATGTCAAATTGTCATGTGACTGAAAAATGTCTAAAATGCTCTTTGGGTCAACAGTTTGTACTTAACATAACTTAGCTTGAATGAAAGCAGTCCATGTAGTTTGAGGAAAAGATTAGTCTTTGCTTTTGTCTTTTGTGTGTGTGTGTTGGCCTCAGTTTTTCAGATCAACTCTGATTAAACAAGACTTTAGCCTTAATTTCACACTAGTAGTGAATGTTATGCTGGAAGTAAAAATATTTGATCTTTGTTTGCAATACATTTGCTGAAGGAATCCAATTGGAGTTTACTCCAGCTAACAGTTGATTACTGCATAACCGTATTCAGCAAATACTTGTTATTTTAAGCATTAAAGGCAAGCTGCTATTTATCTGTCCATACCTGCAGGTGCAGGCATACCAAAGCCTTATCTATTTATGATATTCTAAAAGTGACTAATCAATCACATTATATGTAGTAAATCTCTTTTATTATATGGAATCTGAATATTAAAAAAAAAATAAAATTGTTGTTACTTGCTCATGAATAAACAGCAAGCCTGCCTCCTAAGCAATAAATTCAGTTGAATTAATTAGTTAAATAGATGGTGACTGACAAGTGAACTAAACTTTTGATAAGTTGAACAATGAAAAGCCAAGCTTCTTAGAATGCGTCAAGCTGTACATGTTTGCCTGGAGGACTTGGTTTTGAATTAAATTGAATTAAAGACTAAGTAGGTATCACATTTCTGAAGCATCTATCACATCAATTTGAGTTTTTAAGAATATATGAGGAATCCTAAAAGGAATTTTTGATTGACCTTGTTTTTCGTCTTTACAGAGTAATTCTCTGTTGGTCCCGGACAGTCTACGAAGCACAGACAAACGCAGGAATGGCCCTGAATATGCCAATGACATCAAAAAGAGAAAGATGGATGATAAAGATTCCAGCCACTATGTAAGCAAATCTGTGTCAAAGAAAAGATTAATTTATTTGCACATGCTGTGCTTGTATGAGGAGTAAAAGAGCTGTGAAGAACAAGGCAACTTTCCTGTGGCTGAAGTAGTACATGACTATATGTGCCAGAGGGACACAAGATTTAAGTTGTGGGAAGAGTAGTGACTCAGTGGTTTGGGATATTGTTAAGTAACAGTCCTCAAAAGAAGTAGCTGGTTTGGATTCACTTGTGCTCTGGGGCATTTCTCGGAGTTTGTGACATTCTTTCTGGACTGCTCTGGAAACTGCAGGTGTGTTTGAGATGGAAGATTTTGTTATTGAGAGGGGTTTGGTAAATTTTAACGATAACTAGCTGTTACCATGCTGGATTATAATTACTATTGCAAATTGCATATGCTGTCAGGCTGTACCAACTAACTGAAGTTTGCATTTGGCTGATATGGCAATTTCAGCAGAAAGCAAACTGAAATATTGAAAGTTCACAGTTTTGTGTTCTGCATTTTTGACTAGCTTGCTTGTTGCTTAGTTTCAAAGAGACACTTGAGCACAGCAATGTATGTGAACCCCAGGTTCACACAGGCTTTCAACTTCAAGTCTAAATGCTCAGACAAGTCACAGGATAGTACTTGAACAGGCCTAAGAGACTAGGACTGGTGTGAGAGAAAAGCAAAATTTAAATCTAGGAGAACATANGATAGTACTTGAACAGGCCTAAGAGACTAGGACTGGTGTGAGAGAGTACTGAAAAGCGAAATTTAAATCTAGGAGAACATGCTGTACTTTGACATTGCAATAATCTGGCAAATTGTCTGGTTTATGTGATTTAGATCACTAATTAGTTCTTGGTTTCTGAAACGCAAGAGAAAATTAGGTGCCATTTTATTTTCTCAATATTTGGTGGGGTGATTTTAATTTCTCTCCACTTGGATAATGTCTTTGAGAAGCTATTGGATATTTTAGCGCTGTTAATGGTTTTACAAGTTGTATTTCCACCACTTTCTAATAATAATGTTTTGATTACAGAGAGGTTTGGCAAACTTCCCTGTGTCACTCCCTCAACTTTAAGGGTTTGATATTTTATTGGCATTTTTCATTTTAAATATTTGAAGATTAAGCATTCTTAAGCTATGCTTGCTATGAAAAGGAAGAAGCAGCTTAACTTGCTTGTTTTTCTTTTGTTTCTACTGTAAAGAAATGTAAAGGATGTTATTGCACAGTAGAAGTAGTTTGTTTTAATCCACATTTTAAGTATCTTTCTGCCCACTGTTTGTTTGAAATGGATTTAACAGCTAAAGGCAGCCTCAAAATAAAAAATGGAGCAGAGCAAGGATATTTGAAAGTTCCAGATTTTATTCTAATTTTGAAAATGCTTTTTTATTTCGAAGGTCCACCAGTTATGCAAATACAGAGCTGCTGATTTTGAGCTCATTTTAGATGAGACCCTTGTAGGGACAAGAAAATACTGCTTTTGTCAAAAGGGGCATAAATGACTTGTAGGACCTGTAGCTTTTGGAAAAACAATTCAAAATTAATTCTTTTCCCCCTTTTTAATTTTGGACTAGTTTTCATATTAGTACCTATGTAGTTTCAGTATGTGGGTTTGTTAGTGAGGAGAATCTTCTGATATTAGTAGAAGTTACAGGAGATGCCTTTGATAATCCCAGTAAATTTCTACTTATTAAGATGACAAAGTCAGCGGAGTTCACCTAAGCATTGCTTTGCAGCTAATTTTGCCCTCCTCCAGAGTGGTGTTTCTGGCAAACAAGTGTCCCATCTACTGTTCTCCCACATTCTCTCACATTCTCTTACCTGTTCTAGCACTCAGAGTGCTTCATGCTTCTCAAGAGGTGGCAGATTACAGGAGCTAAAGCTTTCATTTCCTTCATTCGTGCCTGTTGGGTGGATAGCGTCCTGAGTAGCGAATAGAGTGACCATTCTGTGTCCAGTGGCACTCTTGGATCCCTAATATGTTTGTGGTACTTCTTGGAGTAAGATTCAGCTGTTACCAGAAGGGAAGGTTTGGAACTACCTGTTGGTTTGGGGTGGTTTTTCTGGTTGGTTTTTTTGGGGGTGGTTAGTTGGTTGATTGGTTTGCGGTTTTTTTGGTTGGTTTGGGGTGGTTTGATTTTGCTTTGTTTTTTTAAAGCATTGTGGCCTTAAGGGAGGGAAAGGATCTAGTGTTATGTGTGAAAGCTCAGACACTTTGAGAGGAAGAGATGGGGGACAGTTGAGCAATTTTGTATGTCTGGTTTGTTTGCATAGAAACTTTTAAACTAAACTTATTTTATTGGAAATGTCAGACTTGTTCCCACAAAAATTAAGAGTTTTGACATTCATTTAATTTCTTTGTTCGGTTTTGAGTCAAGACTCACCTTCTGATTGAACCACTCTGTGGTACTGTGGAAATCACTAGACCTCTGTGCATCAGAGTGTGTCTGCTGGGGCATCCTGGCCTCTATTGGAGATAGGGACCAGGGGGCACTACAGTAACCGCAACCATTAGTAGAACAGCTCAGGTGAACATAGACATAACTGAAACAGTCGAACTGCAGCTTGACAAGCTGCAGTAGAATGTTTCTGTTTAGGAATGTCCAAGTATTTTTATTTTCTTGGGCAGAAATGTTGAAATGCCTTGGCATTTCTGAAGTTTTTTCTCCCCCAGAACTTTTCATTTCAAAACTTGCCTTTCTGGAAAAGAGGAAAAATTGTACTATCACTTTGAGGAAGACGATTCATCAAGTATGTCAAAAAGCTCCATTTTCCTGAGATCTGTTTTTTGGTGTTTATCCAGGTATGCACAAGCAGTACTTTCTCTAAATTAACACAGGATTAGTGTATGAACAGAATACCTTTCTCTTTTAGGAGTAGTGATAACACTGTTTATGATGGTAATAAGGAGGGGTTTTGGACCCTCTTGCACCGATGGTGAGATTGTCATCTTTCAACTAGTTCTACCACACTTGGATTTTACTATTGTAGCAGAAATAAGGTGTTGTGTTTCTGTTTTAATTGTTCTCCCTGTTGCTAATAACTTAATGAAAGGCTGTTTGTTTTTTGTCTAGGAAAAACAACAAATGTCTGAGTAGATGCGTAGTGTTTCTCTCTGGGCTCTTATTGTACTAATTGAAATGAACACTATATTTATTTATTTTTAATAGGACAGTGATGGGGACAAGAGTGACGATAACTTGGTTGTAGATGTATCCAATGAGGTAACTTTTTTCATTTTTGTAGTCTTGACGTTTGCCCAAAGGTTAAAGGAAAAGTACATTTAGATGCTAGAAGAAAAATAATCCTCTGTGTGGATATGTTAAAATATTCACAGCTTCTCCTTTTTATTAGTACTGCAGTTACTGTGTCTTCCTCTGAGCTTTATCTGGTTGCCTTCTTGGTTTTTCCTTCTGCTGCTTTGTCCAGGTCTGTTCCCTCTGCAGTTAATGTTCCGACACTTTACAGCTGCTCTGTAGTGTGGAGGGTTGTGGAGAAGAGCACATGGAAGGAAGGCTGAGGTTTTCAAATTACTGTCTTTGAATGGAAAGGGGAGATATTATCTAATGTTGCATTTAGTAGTCGGATTGTTATTAAAAACATTGCCTTAAAAATTGCTTCTATTTTAATGTCCTAGTTTAAAGACGTTTTCCAGAAATGTTGTTCTTTTAGAAAGAAGTTAGTTTACAAGATTTTCCAGAGATTGTAGACACTTTTTTTCTTCAGGGCTGAGATATGGCAATAGCATTAAGGTGAAGGGATGGGTGTTCCCTTTTCTTCATCTTTTTTTTCGTACAACACACAGATTTAGGAAGCTTGAATATGGCAGTGAGGTCCTTCAGCTCTCTGCAAAGCACAGGGAGAGAAGCTGATAGAGAAGTGCCCTCAGTAGCTCTGAGTGCCCTCAGTAGCTCCAGGGGCCCAAACAATGTCAGCCAAGTAGAAAAATGGGAGTCCAACTAGTGATTTTAGTAATCCTTTTAGAAGGTTGGCTTACAATGAAACTGCTTAACAATCAGTCAGGTTTATTGCCCTTTTGGGAGGTGTGATTTCTCCCTGGCGCTATTCTTATGAGCCAAAGGAGCATGGAGAACCTGCAGAGCTCTGATAGCATTGTAAGTTGTGGGGCTGGCTATTTCAAGTTAAAGTAAATGCAGAAAGTGCCTCTGGAACAGAGGAAAATAATCACCTGAGAGGTGGTTTCAGTTTTCCTGTAAATTTAAGGAGCAAGGCAATTACAGATGGTGTTGAGCAAAAATGTGACAGCTATTATGGCATATAAAGACCCCTGTATGGGCCATTCACTTAAGAGTTGGACTTGATGATCCTTGTGGGGCTCTTCTATCTCAAAATACTCTGTGAAATCTCTGAAGGCATGCGTCTATCTCTTCTTCTGAAGGTAGAGATGAGCAAGATCTTTATCAACTAAAAGAGGTTATTGAAGTGTTTATTGTGACTAGCAGAGCATGGAGAGCATACATGATAATGAGTGCCAAGTTACTGCAGTATCTGTTGGTCTTCTTTGCTCCTGCCAGGTTTTCTGCACTTGCTTTAGTTTGTACTTAGGTATGCTTTGCAAGCTCTGTGCTTGGAAACAATTTATGGTTACATGTAGTGTAAAATAAAAACAGATTGCTAACTATATGACTTCACTTACTTCTCTAGACTGATGAAGGGATTTCAGCTTTTTTTCTATAAAGATGACAAAATGTCTCTTCATTTGCACTTACTGCTTAAATTCTTCTAGGTTTTTTTTTTCCTATAGACTCCTTAGTGATGTTTGTGTACCAGTTTATGACAAGGTTCTGCACTGTTCTTCCCTTCCCATTGTTTTAGGATCCTTCTTCCCCAAGGGCAAGTCCCACTCATTCACCACGTGAAAATGGTATAGATAAAACCCGCCTACTGAAGAAGGATGCCTCCAGCAGTCCAGCATCTACAGCCTCTTCAGGAAGTTCCACTTCCCTCAAATCCAAAGAAATGGGTCTGGTAGGTAGCAGTCTGTGGTCCACGTAGTCGTCTTTCTTGTAAAATCTAACTCTCCATACTTTGGCAACTACTTGTGGCACAAACTACCTGGCGTTAAACATTTGAAGCTGAAATTGGCTACTGTTTTTCCAGATCTTTAAAGCAGTATTGAGCTTTCCTCCTCAGCAATATTTTCTGCTTTGTTTTTATTTTTTGTATTTCCTACATTTCTGTCAAATGAGTTGCAAATTTTTTACAGAGAGCAAGAGTTGCTTAAGCATTGGTTTGGGGTTTTTTAGGAGCAATAGCTAATGGTTTAACATGGCCTGTGAAAAAGTTATTCAGGCTTTTGTTAAACTTCTAAATAAGCTGTTACTCCTTGAAGACTTTTTCTTGCAGTATCAGTAATTATTTGATCTGATTCTCTGTAACTTTTGTGTCATGGTTTTTTGATACTATCAGCTATGATGGTATTTTGTTTTTGTAGTTAGATTTTCTGTGTCCAGTAATAATTGAGATATTAATGATTTCAAGCTAAAACAGTTTGGTAATGCATACTGTATTTTCCTGAAGAAAAAAATGAGCTCAGGAATTCCTTTTTTTATGCCAGTAGAAGAGGAAAAATAACTTTCTATGTTTCTTATTTTAATTTTGGCAGCAATCAAAAAGGTCAGCATTTCTCTCTCACAAGTTAATGTTGTCAGCATTGTGTGGATTTATGAAAATTGGCTGAGGGACTAGGTAGTAGGTGCCCAGCATCCCAGCTGCTGTTGTGATAAATTGTATAATATGGCCTGGATTAAAAATAATACTCATTTAATTTGTTTAATGATACCAGCATGAAAAAGCCAGCACGCCTGTTCTGAAATCCAGCACACCAACTCCTCGAGGTGACGTGCCAACCCCAGGCACTAGTGCAACTCCAGGACTCCGTCCAGGCCTTGGCAAACCTCCAACAATGGACCCTCTGGTTAACCAAGCTGGTAAATGCATTACCTCATGTGTTTTTATGGTTCCAAAATTAATCTTTTTTTACACATGTAGTTCTTTGTGACTGTTAACTAAATATATTGCTTTGTTCTTGATATCAAGAAAAGGCTTGATGAGAAGCAGATGTTTAGATTATCAAGAGTTTGAATATCTTTCTCTCTCTTAGTCTACTTTGTTTACTTTTGTCTTTATCTTTTTTTACAAATAATCCAGAGACTGATTGCAATATAAAAAGATTTCTCAGAAGTTTCTGGTACTTACTCTGCATGCAATCCTTTCTACAGTCTTTGTCTGAGTCTACTAATATTTGCTGCAGTGCACAGCTTGACAAATGCCAGGGGAAGTTTACTTTTGCTATTCAGGCTGGTACACACAGTTGCTTCAGACATGAGCTGTGTAAACCGTGTCTGTCAGCTTTACTGCTTAATTTGGCAAAGAAGAGATTAATGTAAACAGGGGAATATTACAGAAATGGAAATAGGTAATGCTAGAAGAGATTGCTAGAAGTAATCAGCAAGTTCAGACTTCAGTAGATCTTATTTACACTGAAAAGAGCTGGTGGCGCTGACAGATCATGGCAATGCGTCTTGACATTGTGTGTATGTGAGAGGGGAAGGTGAGATGTTTTAGGGGTGAAAAAAAGGGCTGCTTTCTTTCCTGTATGTGGGAATATATAAGTAAACCCACTTAATTTCATTATTCTGCAGCTGCAGGTTTGCGGACACCGTTGGCAGTACCAGGACCGTACCCTGCTCCGTTTGGAATGGTACCTCATGCTGGCATGAACGGAGAGTTAACCAGTCCAGGGGCAGCCTATGCCAGTCTGCACAATATGTCACCCCAGATGAGTGCTGCTGCTGCTGCAGCTGCTGTGGTTGCCTATGGAAGATCTCCTATGGTAGGCCATACGTTGCATGCAATCCCAGTCCTGTGAGTTGTGGTTCACTGAGAAAAGCTACATTCTTCATTTAGCACTGCAGAATTCCCAACTCATAATAGTGCCAGAGGCTTGACAGCTTCACTGTGTGCTTCATTGCATGCTTCACTTTGCTGTGTGGCTGAAGAAACAAATTTGCACCTTGAAAACAAAGAATCTCAGTGTATTAATGTATGTTTTCTTTTTGTTCTTCACCTTCATCAGTGCTTTAACTGATCAATAAATGCCAGAAAATTATTTTGTGCTGAAAATTAAAAGTAGTTTTGGTAGACACAAAGTATTTCACTGTAGCTGTGGACATCTGCTTTTTTGTTGCTAAACCACATTTATGTTCCATATAGACATAACAAAATAATCTCAAAGCACATAAAAGTCTTTTTATCTGGGTCTCTGTCCTTGTATTTTGTTGGGGTTTTTTTTTGTGGAAATCAGCCTGAGAAGTTGGTGAGTACCTTTTTTGGAGTTCTGAGATCAGGTGTGTTAAGAACAGTTGCTGTTGTGGGTGTAGTAAGTAACTGGAACCTGGTAGTTCCAGTTGTGGTGGAACTGCGTGGTGGCTGTCACGCAAAATAACCTAAGAGCCTGATTCTGCAAACATGAGCTTGATGGCAGCTTTCTGCATAGACAAACTTACCTACTCATAAATTTGCAAAACTGGGTTTATGCTTGTCAACTTCTCATTATTGTTTGTATGACCACTTTTTTCGAACTGGTAAACAGGGCTTTTATGTGAAAACGTGCAAATTCTAAATAGCATGCACTCTCCTTTTAAAGCAGTAACAATGTTTACTCTAATATAATGTTCAGAAGAAAAACTATGTCTTTTTGGTCCAGAATTTCTGCTTGGATTATTTGATGTACATATTTATTCAGGATATAAAAATTCAGTAGAATTGCAGTATGTAAAGAGAATGTCATTTTTTAAGCTGTGGACAAGTTTGTTTGCACCCCACAGTGTGGCTCTGAGAGATCCCTCAGCTGTTGTGCCCAAACAGAACACTGTGGAGGCAGTGAGATCCTAGATAGAGCCCAAGGCTGCTTTCCAGCAGCACACTGTGCCAGCCTGAGTACGTGCTAGCTCTTTCAGGAGTAAAGAGCACTGGCATGGCTTGGTGCTGACATGGACTCTAGTTCCACAGCTAACACAGCACTCTCCCTGCTAACCAGGACTGCTGTGTTATGCTCAGTGGTGTGAACGCATGATAAACTATTCTCTGTTCGCATATGAGTGCTTCCATCAGAAGTATGCTCAGGGAAAACATCTGGGTTTTGCCCCCCAGTGGAGGGTCATGCAATTATCTGATACTGTGGGTAAAAGCCACCTTTTGGTTAAATGCATAATATCTTGGGAGTGGAGAAAAAAAGCTTGCTGAGAAATTGATGAGAAATTGTGTGAGATTAATTCACTTTTTGTTGTCAGGTTGGGTTTGATCCTCCTCCTCACATGAGAGTACCTGGAATCCCTCCAAATCTAGCAGGGATTCCTGGGGGAAAACCGTAAGTAACTTTTAACATTTTGGTAACATCTGTGATATCCAGAGGGAATGAAGTTATATTGTGTCAGTGAACAGAGATTTGAAAGGGGATAGTGTCTCGTTGTTTTAGACTTCTCCAGGTAAAACCTGCAGCATAAAAATTCTGAAATGGTTGTTGTCAAATCCCAAAACAGGTGTGTATATACCTATTTCCAAGGAAAAGTTGTTGAAGGTATGCTTTAAGGTTGTTTATTTCATCCTTTCTGTGCGAGGTTAAGGGGACTACAGACTAAATGGTAAATAGTGGTAAAATGTGTTAGATAAAGATATATTGAAATTTGCAATACACTGAGGATAAATGTGTAGTGCAAACTTGCAGACTCCTTGTCTGGCACTTGGTTTATCAGCCATGGGAGTCTGCAACTGATGACAGTGGGTATCTGAAGCAGTTACTTTAGCAGCAGATAACACACCTTGCATAATGAAGCAAGCTATTTAGAACTCTTGTGTGAGTGCAGCTGGAGAGCCAAAGGGTGATGAAGCAGTTGTGGAGCAGGTGGTGCATAGATGTAGAAGAATTTTCACAATAAGTTCTTTTTATTTAAAAGTTTTGGTTATTGATGAAGCAGTTGCTAAATAAAATACTTCAGTGATGCTGTGACTTACTGATGTTGCAATAAAATAAATTTAGCAGCATACATGAACTGTTTTAGTCATCTGGCTTTGGTAGACCGTTGACTCTGAACTTAAACAGTGCAGTAGACTCATGAGCATGCCTGACCTCTGAAAATAAGCAATTAATGTTTAGGTATTTCTGGACAAGTATTCTATGCGGGTACTAACAGAGCAAATTTAACTCAGCTGTTTTTCTGGACAGAATGAGGCAGAGAGAATTCTAACAGTTTTTTCAACACTCAGTTAAAACCTTTTCTTTGTTCACACTTGGCAGTCAGTCCTGACTTCTCTTTCAACAGGAACTTGCAATTAGAGTAGTTTTTCTCTACCTAGGTACTTACATAATTTTGAAACTTACTTAACACTTTGCACTTTCTGTGCCGGATGTTCACGTTACATAATGTCTGCTTCCCAATCTAAACTTAATTTTTCCTTTTGCAGTTTCAGGAAACATTTAGAAACTGTTACTTTTAGTATGCTGTCTAAGTTACCGGGCTGTGGCGAAAGTTATGTACTCACGTATTTCTGTTTGCCTTCATTTTGGACTCCTGTTAGCAACTAGTGATACCTTGTAATGTCAGTCTTGCAAACATCCTTGAAAGGATGCCAGATTAGAGGCAAAAAAGTGTATCTTCTCTTTTGATCTTTTCATATAACAATAGGAAAGCAGCAGACATAGTTTGGAAAGCCATCCTGAATGTGTTTCTGTGGTTATCCACCATACTTCTGAGAACAGGGTTAGCGATCTGTTGGCAGTGTGAGAAACCTGTTAAATCGTGATATTACTTAAAGTTGGTGGTGTGTTGACAAGATTACTGAAGTGAGGGCTCAATGAGTTGGTGTTGTATATCAAATGGTGGTGTATTTAAATTTAGTGCAGTAAGGATCAGGCTTTGTACTCGAAACTCAGACACATTCTTGCTGACTTTCATAGAATTTGGCATACTTAAATAAAATGCTTTTGGAAATTGCATAATTGAATGGCTGTAAGTTTTTACTTCTGAACAAGTATATTCATAAGCTTTCTATGACGTATTTCATTATTAATGCCCTGCAGTATTTTATATTGTAAGATATTGAAACCTATTTTTGTTCAACCAGAAATTTTCTGTGGCTCATTTCTAGTTGTTACACTGTTCAAGACAAAAGGACAGCATATGTATGCAGATCTACTCTGTATCCTGGTAATTTAGCTAAATTACTGTCTGGGGGGAAGCTGTGTGGGGATTGTTTGGGTTTTTTTAATGCTTTTACCACTTTATTCACACTGCTTCATATACTGCCTCCTTCAATACATACTTCCTAGCTTCCACTTCATTTAATATATTCTGCAATATCTGGGGTTTTTTGTGGTCATGTTACTTGCTCATTTCGTCTAAAATTACTTCTTTGCTTATTGTAGTGAAGCAAGCCTAAAATTCCATAAACTCATCCTGTTACCTTTCCATTGATAGCTGTAAGACAATCTCATCTTTTAGTCTAGATTGGCCAAGTGCTGTCTGCTACCTGCAGCATCTCTGAGTATCTCACCTACTTCAGGTTCTTCTCCTGTATTTTCTGTACAAACCAGATATAATCCTGCAAACTGGTGGAGTACCCCTTGCTTATTTTCAAAGTAGGCCTTTTGTTGAGTGCGGATATGATGTCATATTTAATTTTTTTTATTAAATGTGAAGTTTCAGTGAGTCTTGTTGCAAGTGGTACAGAGAATTTTCGAATTGAACTATTGAACTCATGTTTATGCTGAAGGCTGCATGTTTTTTATCAATGGTTATGCTTATACTGTTTTTTCACCCGAGAGAAAATTATATTGCCTTGTTTCTAAAGGACAAACACTTCTGATGGCACACATGTTTTTTTAACCCTTGTGGGTTCTGAGATCTGTTAATGACCTGCTTGTTAGAAAAATTAGTAGCCTGTTAAAAACCCACTTGGACATGAACATGTGGTGTCTGAGTCCTGGACTCTTTCATTTTGATGCATTTAACTATACCCTGGACTATAAGTTTTTGGTGTGTTGCTCTAATAATAATTTTTTTGCTTTGCGTAGTCTTTCTAGCAAGTACCTACTTAGCTTTTAGTCTTCTATAGCTGCTAAATTAAGATTCTTATGGATTTCTGATTTATATGAACCATGCATTCTAATAGCTAGATTGTGGACTAAATACAGATTTTCAAGGTTAGTGGTACACAGTGTCCACAGTATTGCTTCCCTGGTGTCTAAAATTCCGAATTAGTGGTAGTGTTGAGCACAAATGTATTTCTCAGGATGTTTTCCCAGACAGTAAAAAAACCTGAAAATACATGTTTCTCATTTTAGTAGGAAAGGGAAACTTTACGTGGTAAATGTTCAGTATTTCTCCATTTAGTTCTAAGCTGACTTTTCACTGTGTTTTTGGAGTGGTGTACTGTACTGCACTTTTGGAAGTGCTCCATTTCAGTTTTACTGAACTGAACTCTGTTCTTCAGATCTTCATACTTGCACAGTGAATGTACAGTGAGAGATATTGTAAAAGAAGGTTAATTTTACTGTATTATAAGAGACGAAGGGGTGTGTGCATCTCTGCCATGTATCTCTGGCTAGAATTATTTGGTGACATTTATGAAGATGAGGATTCAGTTATTTCTGTACAAACACCTCTATCCTTATTTCTTGGCATTTTGTTCTATGTGATGAAACAATACACTCTGATATTCACTGTTTTCTGCGATAACTACAATTAAAAATAAGCTGGAGTGCAAAGAAAAGAAAATTGCTCTCATGAGTGGAAGGAACTTTTTGGTTTTGTGCTTACTGTCAGGGGTATTGTGCTAGTAAAAGAAGTCTGCTTGAATTGAAGGGATGAAGTGGAAGTTTTTGAGGGATTATTTTTGAGGTATGGTACTTGTATACAAGGCACGGTACATTTGTATATCAATCTGAATACTTAGTGTAGCTGGCAGGTAGTTTAGTTAATTTGCTATATTCTTGGCTAGTGAATTAATTATCCTGATTTCTCCTCAGCATTTCATTCAGATGATACTTACTATATACTTACTTGGAAATTAGAGATTTAAGCTGAGAAACTGGTTTGTATTAGTATCGCTTAACCATGTTGCTCTTCGTAGGAACTCTGCAGATTCTCAATACTGCTTTGACACACATGAGGAGAAGTCCCTGGATGCAGTAATTCAGAAGAGTATTTCCGTTATTCAGAAATAATATAAGTGACAGTATACTATTTCTCAGAACTCTAAGTAAAAGGCACAGAAGTTTGTCTTGTAATTGTTCTTTTCAAAATATTCAGTTAATTGAAAGTGCAAATTTACATATTAGTTGATATGTACTTAGCTTGTTTTATGTTAAATTTTAATTGCATTTGTATAAGATAATTTTCTTTGTTTGTTGTTAGCCAAACACAAGGAGAGACTCTCCTTTGACCAAAGAGGGATGATCATAGAATCCATTATTGGATAGCTGTCTTTCATACAGGCAGAATGCTCTGACTGAGACAGAAATCTGTGCTAGTCATGAGACTAAGCAGCAGCTTCTGGCATATGTGGTCAGTTCTAAAAGAAAAACGGTTGGTCAAGTGGTGCCTGTTAAGAAATCGTGAGCTTTAGGGAACTCAAGAATTTGTCAGATTTTGCTAGCTGATGACTCTTTTGAGGTTAGACAATGAAAATTCTTGTCACTTTTGAGAATTGAGGCCTGTGAATATGTCTAGTGCATTAAAAATTCAGTCTTCTGTAGGTGTAACACTGGAAGTACGGTTCTTCCCAGAAGTGGCAGGCCCTCTGTCATGGTGACCTAATGAAGGGGAAGCCAAGGGTAGCAGCAACTGAGCTGCAAATAGTCCTTTGCACTGCTGCCCCCAGTCCTGTGTTCTTCTGGAGACAGATACTTTTTTTGTCTAGGGAGTGTCAGGAGTGTCAGCCTGGCAAAGGATGCAAGTTTTTTCAATGTTAAAAGGTATTGTGTAACAAAGTTATACCATAATAGCTGGCAGATACAAGCACTAGACTACCATACCGTAAGTATGCTGGCAGTGGTGATATTAGCATTACATGCCACATGTCTTCAAGCAAACAGGAACATTTACTGTTTTGCATGCTTGTCTTGGCAGAGGGATTTGGCAAAGTGTAGCCATTTCTTTCTACAGTGGATTGCAGATAACTTGCATTGTAGAAAAAGCTGTCTTGGCTTAGTAAGAAACTTGCTGGTCTGTTTGTTAGGCCATCAAACTCGGTCGTCCTGTGTCCTGATCAACTAGTCTTAGAAGCAAATGCTTAGAAAGAGTGACTGCTTCTATGATCAGTATAGCCCCACTTTAAACACAGACATACTGGTGAAATTCTGCATGAGTAAAAATACACTGGGTAGGCCTCTGATGTTTCAAAGCATAAGAGTCATTACAATTCTACAGTAAACAGGAAGTGCTTGAAAAATGTTTCTATTGTCTTCCTCACGCCCCATCTCAGCAAGAACTGAGAAGCTCTGTGTATGCACCTAAGCATTTCAAAACACTAATTATTTAGGTATTTTGAACTAAACAGAACGTTTAAGCTGCAACCTTCAAATAAAAAAAAAGAAGTCATGGACAAGTAGATTATTCATCTTGAACATGCTGGAAAAAATTGCCTAATACTTGCTTAATTGTTTTGCTTCAGTCCATGATAAAAGCAAGGGCGGGCTGAAACTTCAAAGTTGTACAGCTCTGTATACTCTTACTGCTAATAAATATCCTGCAACTGACTTTGATCTGGAGCCCAGGATGGGGCCAAGCTTTTCAGTGTCTTAAATGTTGTGACTCTTTAGCTGGATTCTGTAGATGAACCTGAGCAGTTGTTTAGCCTCAAGCAGTCTTGTTGCCACTCCTGTTCTGCTTTCTCTCCCATCCTATGTCTAATCTGTTTGGTGAATAGCTGCTTTGGGACAGTCTTGTCTCTATTCTTCTTCACAGAAAGGAATGGATTTCTAGTTAAGCCTTTATCATTACTGTAATCCTTCATACAAAAACCCAGAAAGTGTCCCAGGGGACAAAATATATTTGATATACTGTGGGCCTTGTGTACATGTAAGGGAGTGAACTTTGCACTTCCTTTCTTATCTTACATTTCCCATTCCTGACATTTCTATGACAAAAAGATCTGCCATCTTTTGCATTTGCTCATCCTCTATTTTTGGGTATTCTCTGAGCAAGCTTTCTGCTCATATATCCAACCATGAAACATGAATGAGTGCAGGAATTGGATATATTTGCACTAGTAATTTATTCTCTGTTTAAGAGCAGTTACTGTTAACCAGTTTTTACCCTTCACTTAAGAAAAAATTGATATTGCATGGGTTGACTGTTTCCACTGTTACTTTCTGTATGAAAGAGCTGTAGAGTTCTCTCATCTCTCCTCACTCTTTTTCAAAGGAATATCTCATGCCCAGGAACAGAGCAGATTCAGTTGCTTTGTAATGTCTGTGCCAGAACCAGGCATCTTCCTTGTTCCTTCATTTCAGACTGTGTGATACCTGGAAACACATAATAAAATACCTTGAAAATACTAGCCTATTATTCAGAACAGAAGATTAAACAGACATATCTATTGTTGGGTTCTTGGAAGATGGATGTGATAGTAATAGTTCAGCTACAGTGATTGAAGATGTCTGAGAAAGAAAGTAGATTTGGAAAAGAAAGGGAAATTCTGAACAAAAGAATATATTGGAAAAATAAAAGTTTCGGTAGGGAGATGGCAGCTCATTAGTGAAAAAAAAATACTCATCTCTCACCGTTTTTTATCCACTTTGGCCTCTTGAAGAATGCCGTTAGTGTAACAACAGCATCAAAAGCATGAACTGTGGATGCACTTAAAACAGAAGTAACAGAAAAGGAGCTCACTAGTATAGTAAAAACCAGCCTTTTACAGTAGTATTTTCATTATTATTTAAAATAAGCAAAAACCTCCCCTGCACCTTAAACCTTAGTTAGTTGGGGTGTGTACCCTTGTCCTTGAGTAGAGCTGACTTTAAACTTTTCAGTGACCATGAAAAAATAATTTCATGTACTTTCCCCAAGGAGGAGTATTTTTATTCAGTGCTAGAATGTCACTTCCTCAACCCTCAGTTTCCATAAACTTGAAATCATGCAATGAGTACAAATAAAAGGTATTTCAGAAGTGCCAAAAGTACCTTGAAAACTGAGCCTTTCAGGTTTTCCAATGTACTTATTCAAGAAAACATATTTATGAGAAGATGATATCAGCTTTCTGATTAAATGTGTGTGCAACAACTCTGTGTTTCTATTTTCTGTTTAAAGCACTACTTACTAGCTAGAAAGAGAGGTATATGAGCACAGCCAATGGTGATGTTAAAGATGAGGTGCAAGAATCAAGCAAAACTTTGGCTTGTGGTCCTGCAAGGCAACAGGTACAATCCTTATGGAAGGATGAGAGCAGTGCCTGGTGAGGGACTGCTGCTGTAGGACTTGTGGTGTTGAGACTTGGAACTGCTAGCTAGAAACCAGGGCCTGAAAGATCTTTTGATTATCTAAGTGGCTGAGGGGTAGCAGCCACGACCTTGGTCTGTAGAGCTAAGGGTGGAATTTAACCTGCTTCACCATTACACAAATACTTCAGCTGAGGCAAGCTGAAAATTTCTATTGTGAATCCTTGTCTCCTTCTGAGGTTTCATATGCCTATATTACTTGGCACTGTAGCTCTGATTTTCATGAGATGATTGGGAAAGAATTAAAATTAAAAATACTGTGTTTTTCTTGTGTTGTAGTTCTGCAATGACTGATTTTTTAAATTGTTTTGTTTTCTCTCTTCTTTCTCTTCCCCAAAAGAGCCTACTCCTTTCATGTTACTGCAGATGGTCAGATGCAGCCGGTTCCTTTCCCTCCCGATGCCCTCATCGGTCCAGGAATCCCTCGCCACGCCCGTCAGATCAACACTCTGAACCACGGGGAAGTTGTGTGTGCAGTTACCATCAGCAACCCCACAAGACACGTGTACACGGGTGGGAAGGGCTGTGTCAAGGTCTGGGACATCAGCCACCCTGGCAACAAGAGCCCTGTGTCTCAGCTGGACTGCCTGGTAGGTGAACAAGAATTTATGCACAAGGGTAGCTTCTCCTTAGAGACGCAGAAAAAAAAGCAAAAAAAAAAAAAAAAAAAAGCTGTCCTTGTTTGGATTTTGTTCATATTAAAAGGAAATAGCAGGCAGATCTGTTTCCTGGTGTCCTTTTTTTTTTCATACATAACGGTGTTACAGAGAATAGTTCTGGTTTGTTTAATGATAATCATCACTAAGGGTCAAATAACAGATTAAATCAGATTTTTGAATAGAATGTGTATGTCATATTTTGAATAAAATGTGATTTTTTTCTCCCATTCTAGTTATACTGATGATTTTTGTGCACAAGTTTAAAAGGAATGTAGCTTGTCTTGTGCGGGGCTGCAGAGAACCTTCCTAGGTCTTTCACTCATACAAGGAGTGAAAATCTGATTTTTTTTAAGGTGGTAGTAACCACATACTGAAATAATGTGGCACACTACCAGAGGTTACTTTAAGTTTTGCTATGCTTTTTGTTCATGATCCACTAGTTATAGATATAGGCTGGTTGTTTTCACACATGCAGGATACAAAAGGGACTGTGTGCAATGGGAGAGATAGCTGAAAAGCTAACTCAAAAGGTAATGGCTCAATAAGAGATGCTTCTCACTTAAAAGCAGCACAGAGGTTTGTGCATTGTTAGCTGAGAAGACTCAATCTTGTCAAGCACAGCAATATGTACTGTAAAGGAAAATTCTAGCTTCAGTGTTGATCCAGTTAAATGCGGTGGGGGGGGTTTGGGTTTTTTACCCTTTATCTTTTCTTTACTGCTATAATTTGGTAATTGCCTAATAGTAAGAGTGTGATTTAATAGGTATTCTGTTCTGTGGCAGGTCCCTGTCTGGATGCAGAGCCTTCATTTTAGTTATGGAGCAGTAATGACTGATTAAGCCAACATTCCCACTGCCCTACTTATTGCTCCTTTGCTGCAAATTAAAAAAAAAAAAACGTAGTAGGAAGGCTGTTAACTAATTCTTGCAGTGTTTTTTTCTATGTCTTGAGTTACAGATCTTAACCATCAATTTTGTAAAAAACTGTTGCCAGTCAAGGAAGGTTGTAATAAGGAAAGGTAGAAATATCTTCTGTCACTAACTTCCCCACAGTACCTCTCAAATCACCAACAGTATCGCAAATGAGAGATCAATAAGTACAATAAGAATCATGTTGAACAACAAAGGAGTGACATAAATACAGGACCAATATAGGAATCCTTAATCTTTTAACTTTAATACTGTGAATAAAAAATTGTATTTGAAAGAAAAATTCAAAAATCTGAAGGGCGTGCGACTAGAATGACATTTTCATATTGGGTTGTTAAATGCCAAATGAAAGGTCATTTGCTTTAATATTTCTGTTGTTGGTGACCTTCACTGATGGAGTACGTTTGCAGAAAAGCAAGCTTACTTTGGTTCTGTTTCTGTGTAATGAGATAGAAAACTTGCCATTCATCAGGTTTGAAACAGAGTAGATTGTTGCAACAGGAGTCTGCAGTTTTAATTTCTGCAGCTGCAGTTTCTAATTAGTGATGAGAAGTAGATGTTTCAAACCTTTTAGGATCTGCTGGTTCCTCCTCAGGACTGTGGTAATGGAAAAAGCAACAAACTGTATAAAACTTTGATGCAGTCGGAATTATATTAGTGGTCGTTACTGGCAGGCACGTAACTGAGGTGGTTTGTGTTGTACAGAACAGAGATAACTACATCCGCTCCTGTAAATTGCTGCCCGATGGATGCACCCTCATAGTTGGTGGGGAAGCCAGCACGTTATCCATATGGGACCTGGCAGCTCCGACTCCTCGTATAAAAGCAGAGCTGACATCCTCAGCGCCTGCCTGCTATGCTCTGGCTATCAGCCCTGATTCCAAGGTGTGCTTTTCCTGCTGCAGTGATGGGAACATTGCAGTGTGGGATCTGCACAATCAGACATTGGTCAGGTGAGTCGCTGTTTACAGAAAATTTTAATAGCAGTTACTCTTTGGACAGCTACATAAATATTTATCTCCCTGAATAGGGTTCATGACAGCAAAGTAAATAGTGTCTGTTATTCAAAGGAGTGGTTTACACCCAACTTAGGCAGAAACTTGCTTTGGTAGCTTCAGCCTAGTCTTGGAATATGTGCTTTTAGGGCCTAATGCATTGGTCATCACCTGCTGTAGTCAATGTAAAAGCTCCTGTGGATTTCTGTTACTTGGGATTGGTCTGCGGATTTCTACAAGCAGCATTCTTGCTGGTTTGTTGTTGGGATAGACTGGACATGTCTTTTAGGGAATGCTTTGAGGTTTGTTCTTTTCCTTTGTCTTAAGCCTTGTTATGTAAAGAAGAATATTTTCAATTCTTATTCAGTGACGGTAAGTAGCAAAATTAATCTTACAAACATGTTTGAAGGTGTGGATCCTCTCAGTTCTTTAGGAAAGCATAGGGGCTTACAGTAAGATAAATTGTAGTTTATGCTTACCAAAGTAGTGGTGGCTTACAATATTTTGAGAACAGAGGGTCTAATTTGGGAAAGGCCGTGATGCCCTAAGAGTTCTGAACACAAAAACTAAAGAATGTGCTTAGTCTGCTCTGTTTCAATTAAACTTCCTGTATATCCACAATTAGCTGAAAATTACATGCAGAGAGTCATGTTAATGTGCATGCAAATTTTACTTTCTGTTGAACTTTTAGGTCAATAAATACAGTTTTAGTTACACAAAGTTTTCACTTTGTCATGTGCATGCTTAATCCCTGTAAAGGTGCACTTTGTGGCATCTATACACATCTATGAATGTCTTGCTTTCTAAATGTTTGCTATATGTGTTCCCACCACTTGCTGGCTGATCTTGCTGATTGAGGAATTTTGAGACGAGAGCTACTAAACAAAATGTGCTCTTGGTGATTCATACCCTTCGTTCTCAAGCTAGCTGTCTTTTCCCCACCCGCCCTCCACCTTTCACATTGAGGCATAGGACTTGCTAAAGTTAATTGCTGATGAAAAATGCAGGAGCCTCAGGATGCTTTTGCCAAAGGATTAAGAAAAACTTGAGATAGTCTTCTGGTTGCTGAAAGCTGAGAGTTGCTAATGAGAAGGTTATAAAACAAACTGCACCATTTAGATTTTTGTAATCTCCTGCCACAGAGAATGCAACTTTGTGACTCAGCAATGCTTGTGTTTAACTATCTGGATCTCTATCTGGATCCCTTTCTATTAGTATATCTGCTTGTTATTTATCTTCTTGACTTGTAGCCAAAGGAAAATACAGAAGCTGTTTTCTGAAATTGGAAGTTTTATTCCCTGACTGCTTTGATTTAATCTGAGTTATCCTTAGTGGTTTTAACTATACTTACTGTGCTTTAATATTCTCACAAGTGGGTTTGGTTGTCTTTTTTTTTTTTTTTCCAAATTCTGATAGGAAATATTTGACTTTATTCAGCTAGCCATGATGCAATTCATTCCTCTAGCACCTGGAAAATGTTTTTGTAATATTGGTATTTCATGCTCGGTGAGAGGGAGGGGCTGATTCTTGCTCATCGGCAGACACAGAAGAGATGACACACGTGTACAGAGTCCAAAACTAACACCACAACAGTGTTTACCTTGAGCTCTGGCAGGAAATCATTATTCAATCTGGTTTGTTTTATCAGGCAATTCCAGGGCCACACAGATGGAGCCAGCTGTATTGACATTTCTAATGATGGTACCAAGCTCTGGACAGGAGGTTTGGATAACACTGTCAGATCCTGGGACTTGAGAGAAGGGAGACAGCTACAACAACATGACTTCACGTCACAGGTAACTGTATTTTCCTACTGCCTAGGGCAATGTGTGGGGTGGGAAGGAAACCCTTAGGATCAAAGGTAAGACTGAGCCCAGTTGAACTGGCAGGTTGTTCCCTCTCTTCCTTTTGGCTGCTTGCAACACATTATTTTGAAGCTTTCTTATGTGCTTAGATTACAGAAGAAAATGATAGCCTGATACTACTCTTTTCCTATTTTTCTAAGCTAATAGGTAAAAAAAGAGGTTATTTAGTTACTTGAATTCTGAACTACAGTTTTGCTACTGAACTGTGTGAAATCGCCCTTATGTCTCTCTGTCTCCCTCTCCCAAATAATATTAACTGCAGAAAAAAATTATCTGTAGGAAAAAAATTGAAAGTTGTAAATATGGTTTAATTTTCAGATATTTTCCCTTGGTTATTGTCCTACTGGTGAATGGCTAGCTGTGGGAATGGAGAGCAGCAATGTTGAAGTGCTACACGTAAATAAACCAGACAAGTATCAACTGCACCTTCATGAGAGTTGTGTATTGTCGCTCAAGTTTGCTTACTGTGGTAAGTTGCCCTGAACATAGGACTGGAGGTCAGGGCTCTTAATTTGTGTTTTGCTGATTAGTTATTTCGTAGTCCTTAGTCATTACATCTCAGTTTCTTAAGTAATGCATAAATATCTCTGCCTTATGAATTCAAACACACTTATCTACAAACAACCATCTGTTTGTCTAGAGGCTGCTGTTAGAATTGATTCATGTGTAAAAAGCACTTTCTGTTTGAAGAGTTTAGGGATTTCCTAGTACGTAACACACGGCAAATGCGCAGTGTCCACATTGACTGAAAGCAGAAGTACTGTGTTGATTAGTGGTAAGAGCTTCTATAAGGGTAATTAGTTAACAGGTTTCATTGATTTGAATTGAAAACCCAAAATTTGTCAGATGTCTCTTTTGTGTTTTTGTAATCTTTCTGGTTTATATTCTAGGTAAATGGTTTGTGAGTACTGGGAAAGATAACCTTCTTAATGCATGGAGAACTCCTTATGGAGCCAGTATCTTTCAGGTGAGTATGATGTTGCTTTTAATGAAAAAAAGTAAGAAGTCCCCATGCAGAGTCCCAAGAGTGGACTCAGATATCTTCGCATATGTGATCTACCCAAAATGAGATGCTGAAATGAGGGTAACAGACTTCTTTTTAATGATGAAAACTATTTCTATTTTTCTTCTAGTCCAAAGAATCTTCATCAGTGCTTAGCTGTGACATCTCTGTGGACGATAAGTACATAGTCACTGGCTCTGGAGACAAAAAGGCTACAGTCTATGAAGTTATCTACTGAAAAATATGATGGGGATATTCTTTTAGACGTTGAACTGGGCCAAAATTGTTCTTAGTTGTAGAAGTAGAAAGGTTTTGAATTTTTGAAAGGAAAAGTTGAGGTTCCAGACTTTGCCATGAAACTACTCCAATTTTTCAAAATAGAAGGCAACACCCAGCAACTAAATATTGGCTACATGGACCAGATGGAACACAGAGGCAAGATGGACAGATGTAGCCTCGGTTTTTGACATAGTTTTTAAAAGCCAAGTCTACTGAAGAATGTTGGAGCCTTTTATTTTTTTCGTTGTGACCTCATGCAAATTGTTCTCATTGCCTGAATATGGGGGATAAATACCTTTCTGTTCCTTGCAGTTCGAGTTGCATTCTATCCTGTGTAGAGCAGCAGTGTCTCAGATGAACTTGTTTCCTGGTTTTGCATCTTGTGATATGTTTTTGTATTTTTGTTGAAGGTCAAACATTTGTACAAATTGTAAATATATTTAGTTTACTACAGTAAAGGCTTTAGTATGAACAACCAGTCTTCCCCCTTGCCCCCTCCCTGCTTCCCTTGCTTATTTAAAATTAAAAATCTTTTGGGGATATAAGTACCTTTTTAGAAGCAAAAGCAAACACTATGTATAGTTTGAAAATGGTGTCTTATTCTTTATAACTATTCTTAGATTCCTTTATCATACTTCAAAGTAGTTGATTTGACATACTAGGGTATCAAGTCTAGTAGATATTGTCTTGTTCTACAGAAAAATAAAAAAGGCAGTTTTGTACTAATTATAGTGTAAATATAAAAATTGAACATTTCATAAAGCTGTGCAGTTTAAGTTTATTCTGATGTCCCATGTATATGTTCTTTGGCAGAGACAGTAATATGTGCCTGATCATAACTCATCTGGTCATTTCTCTAGAAGAGGAGGTGACTTCCCTGTCCTTTGTCCCCCAGCTGAACAGAATTCACGCAAGACTGCATTTCAACTAAGTACATCAGAGCCTTTATTCGTTAACTGAGGATGTCTGTGATTAGATAAGCTAGATAAGTTGCATCCTTCATGTTTTACAGAGATGTGGTAGTTAATGACCATTTCCTTTTTAAAGTCTTGTCCATACTTAGATACTCAGGTAAATTTAACTAAATTACCAAAAGTGTGAGTTTTACAGGGGATTGCTTAAAGATGTTAAATACTTGCAGGGTTGCAAGTGAAGTGAATCAACCTAAATTAAGTTAAACTCGCTTCTTAATTTCTTGTGAGAATATTGACAAAGGAGTATTTTGATTTTTAACTAATCCACTCTACAAATTACTTAGAATTAATTTTCCTGAGTGTCCCGTGTTACACAGGCCTGTAGGCTCTATGTATTCATGCTGAGCAATCTTTGAGTACTTTCCACTGTCACATCAGTGTGTGGCATCTGTGAAGAGCCATGCTAAGCAGCCAGTTACCAAAGCTATGCATCTTCAAGTTTTCTTGGTGTACTCAAGAGCAATGGATGAGGAGAGAATGTGTTCACTTTATTTAACCATTATTTTTTCAGTTTAATGTGTTCTGCAACTGTGTGCTGGACAACAGACTTTGTAATTGTACTGGTGAGGGCCATGCATTTCCTACATTCTGTAATTTGGTTAGAATTTCTGTTGCTAATGGAGAGTACAGATGAACAGAAGAATATCTTTGAACAACTAATTCAGATTACACGAACTGGCAGACAGAAGAGCTGCTTTCTCATTTGGCTAGTATTTGGCAATGGCCTATGTCCCTGCTCTTTCAAAGACACATAGCTAGGAAGAAACAAGCTTGACTGACAGATGCATTGATTGGATAAAGAATTTTTCATCCGGGGGCAAATTTTATCTCACTTTCTAGTCTGAAGAGACACAGGCTTTCTTTTCAATTTACGTGACCATTCTACTGGAACCATTTTATAGCATCTAGAATTGTAATAGCCTTAATGTACTAACATTGCATTCGGAATGTAGAATGTTACCCCTTCTGGATAATCTGGTTTCCTAGACATTTAAAATTAGATTTCTATCCATATGTATCCATATATATCTTTGTCGATTGCTGTTCTGTTAATTTGTATCTGTATGAAATGACACACCAGTTTAGGTGCTGGTCCTGTTGCTTTCGGACATAGTGGGGCAAAAAGCAGAATCATCAGGCTTTTCAAAGAATTAACTATATTTGCTACACTGAAATACTGGGAAGTGCTATGCCATTTTTAAAAGGTAAAGTTTTAAAACAAAAGAGTATTTACTAGATTGTTTGATTTTTACACTTTTAATATTGAAGTTTCTCTGAACATCTGGCCCTGCCAGTGACGATTGACTTTAGCAGCGCCTGCAAATTTGCTTTAGTTACGATCTTTTGGATTTTCGCCAAACTGTTATCACCTTGGCTTTTACTTTATAGGTATCCTTTTGCTGTTCTCTGAAGTTGATATCAGAGGAACCAAGAATGCAAGTATTCTAACACATCCATATAAATTAAAACAAATAACACAAGTGTAATAGGTCCGCTATATATTGCAACATAGTTCTTGCTAGTAAGATCGCATTCTTGGCAATCAGGAGGTTCAAAATCATAGTGTTAGGAAAATTATAAAAGACCTTGTTTTCTTGGCTTCTAGAATGCACATTGTGTCAGAGCAGTTATGGAATCAGAAATTTATGCATGTGAATGAATTTAATCATATTCATAGTATATATTCCTTAATTGTAATTAGGAAATTAATTCAACCCCCCCCCCACCCAATCATATATGCTCTAAGCTTTGGGTCTGAAAATTAGTGGATGCGTCTGAAAACTTGTGGATGCATCATCCATACTTGTGGATGAGTAGTTCTCTCTGTTTGTTGTTTCAGATTTCACTTAATGTTTATAAAACATCATGGGGTATTTCATCTGTCAGACAGTAAATCATATTCTACTTGCAGATGTAATTTTTAATGAAAAGATAGATTCCCTGAACTCCTAGCATATCTGTCTATGCAATTACCTACAAGATTTCAAACTTGTGGACCATAAAACTCCTGTAAGTTCTTGTAGCCCTGTGAAAAGTAGTGGTTGGAAATAATTGCTTGTTGAATGAAAAAAACCAGACCCACCAAGATCAGCAGTAACAGAAAAGGCACTGGGAAAGCCATATGGGAAAAAAGAAGTACACCAGTAACTATTGTGTAGGTAATTAATTTTTTTGAGGGGGGGTCCATTTAATTACAGTGCTAAAAGATTCCTTTGGTTAGCCCCTTTTCGGGACAGTCTTTGTGCACTGGGTGGCCCTCAGTATTCAGAGATGTCTGAATGCCACTCTGGCAAATGCTAGTGCTGGATAGAAGCAGGGAGTCCTTACAAAAGACATTTTGGATGTCAGTGCAAACAATAACTGATGAAGAGGGGATTTGTGGTAATACCAATTCAACTGAACAAAATCTTTTGCCAGCTTTAATATGTATATTTTGTATATGTGCACTTGGCATAACCCTTCATAAATCAATTGTGCACTAAGTCATGATATCATTCCACACAATGTATTTGTCAGTGTGTCAGAATTTGTTTTTGATTATAATTCCAAGTAACAATAGTTCCCCATGTTAGTCCACAAGCCATTGGTACCTGAGAGAGAATTTTCACCTACATTAGTTCTTTTTAACTCATTTGGCATTTCAAAGGCTTTTGTTCCTTTAAAGGAAAGAGGGGGCACTAAATGAATGATTTTCATAGACTGTTATAACATGTGTTATTTTTTAATATAAACATCAATGTAAAATCTGTCATCTAGTCTCATACATACTTCTTTGTATGAATGATTGACCATAATTTTTGGGTCACATTTTTGCATTAGGGATACAAGTAGAATTTTCAGAAGCTTCCAAGTTACTGAAGTAACTTTAACTTACAAACTGATTTTTGATTTTGGTGTTCAATTCTTGGTAGGGTTTTTTTGTTTGTTTGTATTTTTGTGGAATGACTGGCCCACTTATGAGCCTGTGGGATTATGTAGTCTAGTTAGAGGAGTTTTTCATATTTTCTATTAGATTGGTGCAATTTTGAGTTGATGGGGAAATTCCACCATTCTGTTCATTAAGAAAGGTGGATTTTGAAGTTTTTGTTTTAAGGAGGAGTACTGACTTCTGATTTCGCACTACTGATGAAGTGTTTACTCCTTAAATCACTTGACTGGAGAATCCAGACTGGCTCCAACTCTGCTGTCTCCTTGAAGGTTTTTTTTTTTCCTCCTACCACAAGTACACAGAAGGAATTTGAGGATGTAGGTCTGTGTAAGACTTCAGTCATAGTGTCCTGCCAGACAGACATACTTTATTATGAAATAGGGAAGGTGAAGCAGCTCAGAGTTGCACCTGACAAACACCAGAATGCAAGGGAGTTCACTACAGGAAATACATAGACAGAATCACAGAATCACTTAGGTTGGAAAAGCCCTCCAAGATCATGGCAACTGAACCACAGCATTATGTGCTGCATCCAGTCATTTCTTGAACACCTCTGGGAATGGTGACTCTGCCACCTCCCAGGGCAGCCTGCTCCAATGCTTGACAACTTTTTCCATGAGAAAATTCTTCCTGAAGTCCAACCTGAATCTCACCTGGCTCAGCTTGAAGCTATGTCCTCTTGTCCTGTGGCTGAGAGGAGAGGCCAGCTGACACCCAACTTGCTACAACCTCATTTCAGGGAATTGTGGAGTGATGAGGTGTCTCCTGAGCCTTTTCTTCCAGGTTAAACAATCCCAGCTCCCTCATCCACTCCTTAAAAGTCTTGTGCTGCAGACCCTTCACCAGCTCCTTTGCCCTCCTCTGGACACACCTCAGTGTTCTTGTGAGTGGCCTGGAACTGAACACAGGATTTGAGGTGCAGCCTTTCCAGTGGCAAGGACAGGGAAAACCCATTCCCTAGTTCTGCTGGCCACACTATTGCTGACACACTGCAGGACAAGGGAAAATGAGAACATAGGAGCATATACATTTTAGGTGTAATCTAACACTCAATCCATGCAATTCACCTAGACTGAGATTTCAGTGTGCGTCACTGACTTCTGTTTCCCTGTAAAGTTGTTAAAATGTTTCTGCAGTTGCTCCAAGACACTTGAACTGTGTGTTTGAACTGGAAGTGGACATTTCTTTGGCATCCATAAACATCTAATCACTTCATCCTAAGAGGAAAGGGAGTTAAATCACAGCCAGTTCTCAACATTTATCATTACCTTTTCTTTCTGTAGCTCAAGATCGGCTTCCAAGCAATTGATAATCCCATTTTCAGCAACATGCTCCCAAATGTCCCATTGCAGCTTAAGTACTTATTGCAGTGTGGTAGATTTTGCTAAGGAAACCAGACATGTAAGACCTTGATGAAAGTGCTTGAAAAATCTGCCCTATGGGTCTATCTTACTGACATTTCTGAGAAATTTACCCAGAATTTCTGCTCAGCTATACAGGAGAACTCAAACACTCACTGAAACATTTTCTAAATCAGCAAAAAGTGTGTTTTGAACACACTTTAAACACACAGGTGGGCTTGGGATTGTTTTTGGTTTGATTTGTGTTTTTTTACTATTTTGTGTTGATTTAGTTCTTTTTTTTTTTCTTCTGACATAAATTAAAAAGTATAAATTGAATACAACAAGAAAACATGAAGGGAAATCAGGAGAATGAATAGTAGTCTTCAGAGGGCAGAATGTTTTTGAAGATGCTCAAAGCAAAGAACCTATTGCTTCTGTGATACATTAATTCTTGAGAGAGCTGGATTTCTATTTCCTTGAAACTAAAGTACTGGTCAGAAAACAGAGTACCAAAAAATTTCTGTTGTGGGGATAAATGTTGGTTATCATTTTCAAATCTGAGCAATGTTTTTTTGTTGGGTTTGCATTGTTTGAGGGTTTTTTCCCATATTTCTTAGATCTGGGTCTCACAGTTCACTCCCAGAAGCTGAACAACAGTGTGTAATTTCTGGCTCTATGCTCTACTATGCATTAGTAAGAATTTAGTTGCCTGTTGATGATACATAGAATACAGGAAAATCAGATTGAATATTTTAGTGGATAGCTGCATTGATTACATTAAGCAGTGTCTGCTGTAATGATTCCCCTTACTAAAACAAGCACTCAGAGATAAGATAGCTGCGTTATTCTATACTCAAATATTTATTGTTTATGGAACTGCTGGTTTGGCATAATTGACTCTTCCTAGAAAAATTCTGTGGTGGCTTCTGAAGTAAAAGTTAAAATGATGAGATCTTTTGTATAATTTCACAAGTGATTTTGCCCATATTTTTGTAAGGTAACGTTGATTCATAGAAGAGATGCTGCAAGGAACACTAGACAGTTCTATTGTGTACAGCTTGGCAAGGATTGCCTTTGCTATCTTCACAGTACAAAGGTGTCTCTCAAACCCTGTTTCTGTCTGTTTCTGCCAAAAATTAGTTCGAGGTGAAGATAACACATAGTCTGGAGACTAAGTAATCAAACATACTGTTATCATTATCCCTTTTGTATGATCTGTCATTAACATAGAAAATTGAGATGATAGCTTGTAACTGCAAACAATAAATGCTGTTTTTCCTTCGAGCACTGATTTTAATGGCAGTTTAAAGAAGTTAACAAGCAGAATGAAGGGGTCATAAATGAAAGTTAACCCATAGAACTGGGAAGCTTAGAAATCCTTGTTACTTTCCTGGTAGTGAGCCTAATTTGTTTAAAATAAAATCCATCTGCTCATTTCACAGTCTTTGTCACACTTTCTTCAGTGATCCAGAGTGGATTAGCCCCTTACTTTAAAAGTTGGCTGCAATTATGGTAAGCTAGTAACTCTTATTTTGTGGTTTGCTGTAGCATTTTGCAGAGCAATGAGGATGCCCTTTATTCTTAAAAAAGTAGTCAGCTATTGGGGATTTTTGCAGCTGGACCCGATTTTTTAAAAATTCGATTTCAAGTAAATCTACAATCTGATGGCTTTGCAAATTCAAAATATTTTCTAATTATTGATGACTCAACCAAACATTGCTGTTAAGTATGCAAATGTCCTTAATGTCAGCCTGGTATTTGCTTAGCATGCCATGCATGCAACAAAACTTTAGAGTGATTCAACTTTTGTGGCCACATTAAATTTACTTACTGGAATAAGTTTCCTTTTTAATACAGAAAACAGTTTACTACCGTGCTCCTTTGTGTTTCCTCCTGAATATACATTAGATCTAGAGGTGTTTTAATGAGTTATACATACATAATGCTTCTAACTTCTCTCTGTCTTTCTGTTTGTTAATTGTGTGAGATGTGTATTTCTAACAGCAGTTGAGTGAACATTCACAAATATATGATATAATTGAATTTTTGAATGTGTACTTCAAGAAATTTATAGACTTGTATAGATAAATCATTGATTTTCATTTGTCAAATTCAAGATTTTCAAGTCCTGATACTCTTGTATTTTTATCAGTGAATCTGTTTAAGGAAATACTTCTGGATTTTGGATGGTTTTCATAGCTTTTTTAATTTGTTTATGTAGATACTCTTCTTTGTTGAGTACAAGTTATTGACCTGATATTCTATTTATAATTCTTCCTGGTTCTTCAGTATTTTATCTAGCTGTAACTTATTAAAAACCACAAATATGAAATGGGGATATTAATGACAAGTGGTTTAAATGTGAGAGTTTCAAAATGCATGTTAGAATATTTCAACACTTTGTTCACTGTAATTTTACATTTTTTCATTACTTAAGTAATTAAAAAAAATCCTTAGGGTTGAATTATAGTAAAATTTTATACATCTCAGTACTAATTTTGTCTCCCAGTGGACAGCAATAATTTAGATGAGATTGTTTTTACTCTACCTAATTTATTCTTGGGAAGGGGGAAGGGGAAAAATACTAACCTTGCAAATCTTGCTAATTATAGTAATTTCATTACTATTGTTAATTGTTTTTATAACCTCCATGCCTTCAGAAATTTGTTCTTCTATATTTTGAAGAAAACATACAGATATACAGGGTTCTGTAATAGAATGTGTTTACAGTATTTATCCCCTGGGCAAGCTATAACAGTAAGGGGAAGTACAGTGACAGATACCACTTGCAATAGTTGCTAGTGCTATGTGCCTTTGAATCATTTTCTTTAGTTATTAAATTATTTTGTAATCTTAGGTGGGGTTAGAAGCTTTAAATCAGTTTCATTTCTATCAAAGTGGATATGATAATACATTCTTAGAGCTTTACTAATCTTAAGAATTTTAAATCTGCAAGGTAAATGGTTGCATGGATGGTTTTGAACTGATTTGACTGTTCAGGTTAACTTCTTAGGTTTCAAAATCTGCTAGAGTTAGAGGGAGAATTTACCAGTTATATTTGGGGTTTTTTAATTGCTTTCATTTTGTACTATATATGATCAGTGGGACTTTCTTACTAAAGTGAGTGTGCTCACACTTTTAATGTTCCCATAGTTTCCTATGTCTGTTTCATTTGAATTTAGCTTACAAATTAATCCCTTTCCATAGGTGTCTGCTTTGCCTTAACAGGTATGAAAATAATCAAAATATCGCTGTTTGACAGAGACACTGTATATTTCTCTGTTTCTGATATGGATAATGTTTAGCAGAGCTTGTCTAGTTAAAAGGCAGTTAAAATAGTAATCACACATGATCTGTGTCTGTCGTTCGTAGAAAAAGTGCAACAAAGTGATATGTGATGATAACAATTCAGAAGAAAAAGAATATGAAATTCAGATAGCAGCTTGAACGATTTGCTGTTAGCATGGGGCCCAATAACACTACAAAGCTATAAACTCTGTCTTTCTAGATTGCCCAGTTAGGTGGCAGAGATGCAATTTGTCTTTTCTGAAGCCGCCTGCTGCTTGCTAGCTCCATCTCCTGTCACAGCCTATTAGCTCCCCGAGAAAATTGGTGGGAAATTGCCTGCAGATTGTAGGAAATTGCATCTCCAGGCCCTGGAAAAAATGTAGGATAGCACAACACTGATCCTCCCAGAGCAGCTATTAATACAGCAAAAGCTGACCTTTGGCATGGTGTGAAACGACTTTGCTGAATAAAGACTGTATTATGTGTGGTTGAAGGAGGGAAGGAGTTATTATCCCAGCTATGCTTGTAGTCAGCCTGTTCCAGGAAGCTTAGGCATTAGTGGTAGGTTTTGCTGCCCCCCAGTTCATTCCCACTGGAAAGTAGGAGAGGAGATGGTAGAGCCTTATACAGAAATTTCATTGTACAGATGGGCAAAAACCCATTATGTATTTAAATCATGTTAGTACATATGAAATTCAAAGGTTTAGTGACAAAGCTGAAAGGTAATTTATGAAGCTACTTGCAAAAAAAATAAATAGGTGCCTCTGCTTGGCTGAGTCTTGGTCAGACAAGGAACAACTTTTTTGACTATTTCATTCTATTTGTATATACATATTATACATTTGATTTTGGAGCAGTTACAGTGAAATGGAACTGATTTGTTCTGTACCTGTAAACTGTAAAAACTCATGGGATACACATTACTTATTGTAGATTTTAGCATTAAATTCCTTGCTGCAAGGAAGCTCACTTCTGTTGTGTTTAAACCAATTCCCATGTGTTCTTTATGGTGTGATATCTACTGACTTTCATCCTCTGTCATTTCTACTAGAGCTACCTTTCTAATTTTGTACTTTACCTCAGTTTTATAGGGCCTTTCTATAAAAGACTCAACTTTTCCATGAATCCTGAGAAAGGGGGTATGTAGAGTTAGTTCACAACATAAAATATATGCCAGCATTTCCTTTGAGCTTGAATTGTACTTAGTTGATTCAAAGCCTCCTGAGGAAGATGTGGTTGTGAATCAGAATGGTGTATTGATCAGAAGTGAGTATGAGGAGGGCAGCAGCAGCAGGGAAAAAGTCATTTTGCAATCAAGAGCACTGCTGTTTTCAAACTCAGCTGAGATCTCTTGGTAACTGGCAGCTGCCCAGGGATCTAAGTGAAACCAATAGGTTCATTTCCTGTTGTATTAGTGTCCACTGTTGTAAATGAGCTAAGAGGGCTTACGAACACTCACACAGCTGATTAGAGAAAATTAGTGGCCTGCCTTATGGAGCTGAGACAGAGGAGCTGAGTATAGGGCAGCATGGCAAAAAAGGTATTGTGCATAGTTCAAAGCACAACTGAAGGGGACCAAGAGAACTTCGAGTTGTGGGGCTCTCTGGGCCACTGTTTTGAATTCTTGTGATCATGAATGCACACATATGTCAGTCTGAAATGCTAATTCGTTGAGGCATTGTCTTTCTAAATTAGTTATAGCACCTTTTATGGAAGTTAGGCAGTTTAGTGCTGTGTGTCTTTTCTTGTGAAACACAAATACAGGCACAGAAGAGCTGTGGTGCTTGAGCCTTTATTCTGTATTTACATTAGCTGTTCGTCTTCCAAGGTATTACATACTAATTGCATTCTCAAAATAAACCTTGCCATTTAGTAACAAACTGGGTTTTTTGTATAGTTCAATACATATACTGGATAAGCAAAGAACACTTGAGAGGACACAGAATCTTCCCTATTTAAAGGATACAGAAAATCTGCCCTGGCTAATCACTGAATTTGCCTTCTCTTGTAACAAACAGACAAACTAAATTGGGTGATATAGTATTCAGAATTTCATTTATTCTGGCTGATGGCACTATGTGCACTGTTACCTGCATGCATACTTTGGCTTTAATGAGGCCAAGCCTATTATTCTACATAGAGCAAGGAGGTAACAAATCATTCTGTATGAAAAGCAGATGCTTTCTTTTTGTAAATTCAAAGCTGCAAGCTCTTGCTTTCTTGTGGAAAGAACCAAAATTCAGACTGGGCTGTGAGGAATTTGGAGTGCACCAGAAGCTGCTCTGGACAGTTGGATGGTTTATAAGAGGATTGGCGGGGGGGGACAAAAAACGACTCTTGGCAGACCAGTTCTCAGCCAACATTTAATGACTGGAAAAGATGTGCAAACCATAAATAGCACCCTTTATCCTGTAACAGTTGATGAGCTCCAGCAAAAGACAGCGCACTAAACTGTGCTTGTGTCCTTTTTCTGTAGATTGTTCAAAGAGTTTGTTGTCAATCTAAGCTCTGGTCAGTCCAACTTTGGTCAGACCATGTTTTTCATAATGCATAATTACAGCTATTAACACATCAGAAAAACAAAATTCAAGTTCTTTAGTCAGCCTGATTTTATTTTTTTAAATTATGCCTTCCTGGGTAACACTTCTCACTTGCCACATTAGGAAAATGCAGCTTTTTTTACCCATCTCTGTTCAAATTTCCCATATTCCATAAAATGATTCTAATTTACTGCAGTATGCTGGTGAACATTAAATTTCTCGCTAGTGTTACTTTTTCTAGCCCCTGCAAAAATTTTTACCTATGATTATTTTTAAACTATTCACTGTACCCAGAATTATATTCATGGTCATTCATTGAAACAGTTCACAACTTTTTTCAAGTTGTCCATCAACGGCTTCTACTGGGTGTTTAACTTTCATGAAACAGTTGATCTGAGTATTCCTGGACTCTATAATAATATCCTTTCTCCTGCATCATACCTTTCTGATACTCTAGTTGAGAGTAAACCAGCTGAGTTCCCACCATTTTCTCTTAAGAATCTAACACTGTGAAACAAAATCCAAAATTAGCTTGGTCTATTTAGCAAAAAAGCTTTTAATTCTATGAACTATCCCAATTTTTTTTTTTTATATTACAATGAAGAATCATCTTTCTACTAAAATAAGGCACGAAGAGGGCAAATAGCATAACTACAGCCCTGCTTCAGGGCTTTTTATGCTGGGATAGTGTGGGCGTAGGTTGAAATAGGGTGGAGGGCAAGATGAAGAGCAAAGTCTCCCTTTTGAACCAGTTGGACCATGAGTTGGGAGAGACCAGTGGCCTCCAAGACAGGGCTAGCAAGGGTTTGGAGAAGCAGAGGTGCCATGTTCTGGTGGACCCCTAGTAAAGTTGGGGGTGGGGAAGTGTAAGCAACAATGTGCACACAAGGTGGTAGCTGTAGGTTGGCCTCCATCTCGCCCAGGCAACCCCAGTGCTGCTGGGGATAGTGCTGGGGCTGGAGTGCTGGGCAACGAGCTGAGGGATGGGGAGGTGAAGAAGGACCAGTGTCTGAGGCCTGCTGGGAGAAGGGTTGCTGGGAGAAATTCAGAGGAGGAGAGTGTCAGCAGTGGGAAGTTTGGATCAAAAGACTCTCATAAATCATAAATCTCTTGTGGATGAGGATAAGCCCCAAAGTTTCTAAATAAATAATTTACAGCCCCGTCACCAAGTACTTTTGGGAGTATGGGCTTGTCCAGGAGGGTTCAGGGACAAGTGAAGCAAAAGACCTGGAGTGAAGGGGTTTGTGGGGTGACAACAAGTCTTTTGCTGGTCATGGCTGCTTCCACTTGGAGGATGTCCACTAATTTAACGGAGAACTTCTCCTCTCCTTCACCTCCCTGCAGCAAGATTCTCTGCAGTGGATTCAAAGCACCTGAGGGAAAGGAATTGCACTACCTAGCTCTGCTGCCTTTCTCCAGCCAGGGCAAAGGATTTTATCTGGAGCTTGTTTACTGGAAAGCAAGGTGACTGTGGATTGGATTGGAAAAGAATGTTGTTTTTCTGCCAGCAGGGAAGACTCTTCCATTTACAGAAGAAACAGAGATACATTAGGAATAGCACACTTGAGCAGCAATGAAGATGCAGCACCTAAAAGGTAAGCCAAGACTCTTTACTTGATTGAAGATATTCTTGTGGAATATTATATTTGTGTTGAACCAAATACAGCAAAGCTGAACACACTGTTGGTTGTTCTGAGTTTTTCTTAATACCCTCCAGAAAGAAGGCAGTGAAGAGCAAACAACCAAGCAAATGTTTATCTGTGTGTTTGATAAGTTCCTGAGAAATGGTCTTATCCAACCAGGCAATGTCTACCAACTGGGTTAAAGTAAACTGTGCTTTTGGCAGAGATTTCAGCATTCTCATTTGAGACAGCTGGCTTTCAACTGCTCTAAAAAAATAGGCTGTATGGAAGTACCGTCAGAGGTCCTTCTCTCTGTTCCCAGGAAAACACCTTACTTGAAAGGAATTTCACCTTCCTGTTCAGGAACACAATATCCAGAAAAGACTGAAAATGCCCAGCGCAAGCATGTTGATTATTAACTCTTGATCAGTCAAGCTGGAGACTTTGGAACCTGGATATAGAGCAAGAAACAGATGAGGTATTTGCCCAGAGGAAGGCTCTGCTGCCTTTTTTAGCATGATATAACTATAAAATGGCATTTCAAGAGTCTTTTTTGAAACTAATACAGGCCCATGTCACAAAGTGCTGAACACTGCATGGCATTTACCTCCAAAAAAAAAAAAAATTTGGTAATCTTACTGAAAATTCTTTGGTCTCTAAATTTTTGAAATAATACAGAAAACCACAGGTATTACTCAAAATCATTGTTGCTTTTCTAGGTCTACTACCACAGAAATCCTTGAAAGTGGGTTTTATATTTATGTGAGTTGTTATTGTCATGTGTAGTGACAGAACAGTGTTCTGCCATGTTGCTTTGAAATGTTCCACAATATGTACTACAGTAGTGTCTTCACCACTACACTGCTTTTAAAAGTCAAAGACTTATAATAGCAATTTCCCATGCTTTCATCCAAAGCCTGAAAATATGCCTCAAGCAAGACATTCAATCAAAAGTAAAACACTGCCAGCTATTCGACTGTGTGTCCAGCTCCTTGGGAGGTAGCTTGCTGCTATGCCAATGTGAAGAAATTCATACTATAAAAGCAAAATGAAAGAAAACAGAAATTAAACAATAAGAGCAGCTTCAGCTCTGAACAATTGTCTGAGTATCCCACAGCAATCAAGTTTTCCCTTCTAGAACAGCTTTAATTTGATCTTACTTTCACTGATTTATTTTCTGCTTCAGTTTCAAGCTTTTTAAAGGAAGCGTTTCCTTTTTCCAGTGTCTCTAACCGGAGATTTGAAAGACCTTTCTAACATCTGTAACTCTTCTACTTTTTTTTCCTCCGTGATGTTTGTTTGTCTTGGGGTTGCACATAAGCAAAATATTCATTTCTCTCTTGCCTGGTCCTGAGGAATCAGTGTGGTGAGTGGGTTGGGCTGCTGAAGTATTCTGCATGAATGGGTAAATTAGGACTAACCTCTTTAGATGAAACTAGTTTAAAACGGTTTTAAATCTCAATCTTCTGGCTGTTGGCAGCTTAGGAGGCCACAGTGGTTAGTATCTAGTCGTACTGGCAGAAGGAGCTTTTTTGTTATTTCTGCTAGCTTTGCAACGAATGTCATTTTGTGCAATCAATATGAGCTTGATTTCCTGCTGTGGGTGGAGGGAGGTTGTCTCATAACTACCAATTCAGGCATCCAGTGGGAAATTTATTGGGAAAAAAACCACAACAAAACCACCACAACCAAACCAAACAACTGACTGCAAAAAAGCTTTTCTCTTTAGACCTACTTGCTCCACCAAGGGGAGGACAGCACATTCACAGCTACTGTAGGTCTCCTCTATTATACATCTATGCCAGTCTTTACTAAAACCTAGTTTATTTTCAGCCAATTCCCTTGTATTTGTCCCATAAAACTACCTCATTTATTTAGTGTAGGTTTCTACCTTCATATATTGTTCTTGCTCCCTAGTCTCTATTCATTACTTTAATAAAACCAAGGGGGAAACAATCCTTGTGTTGATGTTTATCTTAAAGGCTTCTCACCTCCTGCCAGCTCCTTTTCAAAGTTGAGTTGCTTAAGACCTGTTCAGTTGGATTTTGCTTAACTCTGAGAACAGAGACACCATATGTTTTCTGGACAACATGTTTCAGTGCCTAGCAATTCACATTACAGCTTCTCTGGTTTTTGGGGAGGGTGTTTTGCTTGTTTTTCTGTTGGGTTGTGGTTTTTTGGGGGTTTTTTTGTAATGCTGCTGGAATAAGGACAGCTGCCTCTTTTCCATTTGCTGTGCAGACCAGAAACCTGTCCGGCAGAAATAGTTTGATGGGACAAAATGATTTGTGGACTGTTCTTTCTCCCTAGTAAGGGAAAAAAAATTGCAATTTTAACTCCTCCGTGGTTATGACTCAGTCTTGAGTGGGCTGTAAATTCATGTCATGTTTTTTCCCCCTTTCGTTATATGAAGAAGGAATTTTTATCTTAAAAATGCCATTGTGGTTTCCATCCTTGCAAACTGTTAAAACTCTTCTGTATATAAATCACTCCCTCCCATGCAGCAGCTGAGATGACATTACCTTAACTTCAAACACAGCACTTGCATGCAGAACTGACTTTATGAAGGATTTACTCTTGGGTAAACTGCAAAAGCACTACAAAACTCTTATTGTGCTCAAGTTGTCCTAAAAGGTCTTTGTACAACTCAGGCAGTCACAGGAACATTGAAATGAACTTGGAACACTGGGAAGAGCTTGGCTAGTGATAATAACACAAAGTGTGGATTCAAAAGGATAGCAATCTTCTCATGGTCACATTCCTCTGTGCGTGCTTGCTGGAGAACACTTGGGAGCACTCAGCTCTGCTGTTGGTGCTGTCAGATATGTACTTGTGTCCAAGATGCAGTGTGATAGACCAGAGGAGATCTTAAAAGAGCTTCTTTTCTGCTCCTTATTCAGCTATTATAAAATCCATTGTGTTCTTGTCCAATTAGACACCATGTACTCTACAATGGCATTGAGATGCACAGATTATGTTTGTCAAGTGTAAGTTAAAGTTCCTATGATGCAGAAACACTGTTTTTCCAGTGCAATAAGCATAGAACAAAAACTATGTGAGGATATTGGTGGTAATGTAAAATGTGGCCTACCCAATAAAACACAGTGTATAATGTGGCTTGCAGACACAGGTGAACAAATTGCTCCAGGAGATTCAAGGTTCACTGCAGTGCAAACAGAAATGAGGGGCAACCTGTTCTGTGTTCTCAAGACATAATAAATACATTCTTCTTGATACTGCTTACCTTTTCCCGGGTCAGGTATTTTAATACACTATGGGATTCCCTCTTTGGGAAAAACTTGGAGTCTCAACTTCCTGTCTTTCAAACAGGATTTCTTTTTGTTATCCTTACAGAGTTTAATTTAAGTGTGTTTGAAACTTCAATCTTTGTTTAAGGAAATGGTTGTAAAATTCTTGGGTTTAGCAGCTGGCAAATTCATCTCCAAGTTCAAGGGCAGAAAATTTCAAAGTTCTTAGAGAGGTAAGCCTGACCTGCATATCAGTTGTATATAATTTTGTTGTGCTTTGTGAAGAGCAAGTACATTGTGCTGAATGGAGAAATGGGCTACTTCAGCAGCTGATGAACACTTTCTTTGACCTCAAGATTTCTTATGTGCTGTCTGTGCTTTTATTTGTTGGTTTCTGTGTTGTTTGCTAATCCTAATACAACAAGTATAGCTTGTCTGTTCCTCCTTTCTGGTGAGTATGGATAAAAAGTGGAACATCCACTCTGCTTGAGGAGAGTGGAGGAAGTGTGATAAATTCAAAGAAGTTCTTCTGAACTAGGCATATTTTGCACTCCTAGGAGCTCATGAATAACATGGGCAGGTACTGATTTTGTTTTTGTGTGTGTGTGAATGAAATACTCATTTTAGACACTAATGGTATGATACACTGATTTGGGTGTCTGTAAATGCTACTTGCTGAGTATATGTTATAACATCATGAAAAGAAAGAGCAATAGTAGTGGCTGTCTTAAAGAAAGGAAGCTATTAAATGAGGCTTTCCTTGATTGTCATTTGTCATGACAATTATCATCCAATTACACAATTTTGGAGCAGGTACCAGCAGGCTTTCAAAAGAGCCATGGAGCCTATCACAGATTACTGCTGCGCCAAATATGATGTTGCTAGTCATATATGTGGGACTGGAGGAAGAAAAATACTCAGCAATCTGCCGTAACTTAATCCAGATGGTCAAGTTTATGTTTTCTTTAAAATGCAAACTGTCTCCAGTGAATTCATTAGAACCATATTGTAGCTTTCTTTTCTAGTATAATTTTAGCAGCTAGGTTAAAAAGCCTGGGTCTCCCAAACTAATCTCAAGTGCCTGATTATTTTATTTTTGAAGGATTTAAACTACTCAACTAATCTTTTTCTTTCTCCTCCCTCTCTTTTTCTCCGCTAGTTTTTCTTTCCCCTTTCTATTTTTTTTAAGTACACCACTGTACAACACTGAATTATTGGCTTTGGGTACCTAGAGATAGCTAATACATTGTGTTTTGTCTAGGATTAATCTAGATGTTTGAATAACATCAAGCTGTAATTGTAATGTATTCAGCCAATGTTGCTGCCTCATTCGCATCATGGCTGGATCAGTTACTGACTAAGAAACATTGGTCCTAAATAAGATAGATGTCTTTACCCATGCTTCCAGACTGTTTCTTCCTACACATTCTTGTTATTTTGGATTTCCTTCTTAACTTATTTCAAAGATTTGCCAGAAGTACCCACAATTTGGGACAGAAATTCTTATTTAATTGATTAATCAAAGTAGGCTAAAGCTGAAGCAATTCTGAGAAACTAAATAAAATGTTTTTTATGTGAATTGATTCTGGTAGAATTAAATCTTTAAAGAAACTCTAATACCTACTGCTAGTGGAGGAAAAAAATTCCATCTGAATAAAAAAACCCAAGAAAATACCAAGCTACTGGCACTGATACATGAGTATGCCTGGGATTTTTATCGTATGTATTAGGCAATTTAAGAAAACCTTTACTGCTTTCTAAGATGCTTCCATCCCTGCAGTGAATTTGAACTTTAATATTCAGGGACTAGTGTTTGCACATGAGTCAGTGAGATGCAATCAACCACAGTAATGTTTGGACAGTGTTTGCTGTACCTGGTACAATGGGCTTACTTATTTTGCGGATATGCTGCTTTCAGTATTGAAGTAGTGTCCAGTAGGAATCAGCATTTCATTAGGCTCCACTTGTTGAAATAAGCAAACCAAAAAGGCATTCTGTGCTAAAGGCTATAGGATCTGCTTTAGAGTAAATTGGAAAAACTGGCAGAAAGGTGGAGTGGTAGAGCAGGTTAAGCACTGTAAGTTGTTTTTTTTTAACTGGCAAACAAAAAAACGAAAAAAACTGAAGCGGTAGCTTTTTTATAACACAAGAGAAACAGGCACTGATGCTTGCAAGGTGTTTGTTCTTGTTTGTGAAGACTCAAGGGAATGTGCCAGTGTTGGTCCCAGAGAATATTGCCCAACAAGGGGTACTGTAATGACATTCATATCTAGCCCGACAAATTTTGTCTCATGTGAGAATGCAGCAAGAGTTGGAGGTTAGAATCAAGATGTTTAGAAAATTGTCACCTGTTCCAAAATCTTTACAAATGTGTTTCAGGTATCATGGGATAGAAGGCTCTGAGATGCTGCCAGGAGACCTAGGACCACAAGATAGACAACGTGGTACAGACTGCTGGAATCATTACAGTAAGACACATTCCCAGAAGCATGTGGGATTCAAACTTTGGATACACAATGGAAAGATGGAGGGCTTTTTGATAAGCTTTTGAAAACATATGTACATTCAAACTTGCAGAAATGTTGTCATTGACTGCAGTGAATCTGGAATTTTATCAAATTTTTCTATGCAACGTTTCTAGAAGCCAGGTCTGCCTGACAAAACAGCTGTATCTATTTTATTTTAAGTATTTCTTCAGGGGTCTATTGAAGACCTGCCAGAAATACTAAGAATTGCATCTCAGAGTTGTGCAAAAACACATGAGAAACTTTCTTATTTTGTTGGATTTCTTTTTGTTTGTTTGTTTGTCAGAAAAGGTAGTGCTTTGTAATGACGAATTACCTGAGGTGGTTTTAGCCAGTTGGAGCTTGTCAGCTCACCAACCTAAACTTTCAGTAGCCCTTTTTGCTGGGGATGCCAGTATTTCCCAAATCTCTTGGGAAACCTGAGTCATAAAACAAGCTCATTTCCCTCTAGGCACTACTTCTAATCTCAACAAATTATGATTTAAACAGTTTGTGGACACAATTTCCAAAAACCAGTATGTCTTTTGGTGAAGGATTTTTCTGACAAAACCCAAGGAGTCTTCCTCTAGGAACTCTGCTGCTTTTAGAGGGACTGTCACCAAAAAGAAGCTGAGTAAATACTAGGTTTAGTGCATGCCAGGGGATGGCCCTAGGCAGCATGAGTGCTTTTCCCCACTTAATGATCTTCAGTTTTCTGCAATTCTGTTGTGAAACAACAGTATAACAAAGCGCATGACATGACAGCATAACTAGCGCTTTTAACTTACAACTGTACGCCATACAACTTCATCCTTCTGCTTTTTATCTCTTCTGCCAAGAAAAAACCCTGAATAGCCAGAATTAGTGCTCCTTTAGTAGCAGTTCACTTGCCTAGCAATTTTATTCAAAAAACAGATGATTCAGTATGTGAAAGAGGACCTCCGTGTGAGGTCCTTGGAAGGGTAATCTCATTCCAAAAATCTAGGTGGCTGGAATTCCACCCCCCCCCCTTTAATACAAATCCTTAAGTGTTAAGTCAGGCAGAAAATGAGTCTAGTCCACATTTATTTTACTGAATGGCAGTCAACTCCCGCCTAATCTTTCAACATATATTTGTTCAATGGATCAACAGATTGAGTAAGCAGCATGACGGATGGGTTTAGAAATGTGTCTGCTTATGTTTGGTTTGTACTGAACCACTGACCATTTTGTGTGTGAATTCATCATAAATTACATCTCCAGGTTACTCAGTACGAGTGAGGAGGGGAAATCCTTGTTCTCACTATGTTGAAAGGCATCTTACACAGATGTCAGCCTCCAGAATGGAAGCTGAATCACATCAGTACAACTTTAGCTCTGTTTTTCTGGAGCTGAATGGGTATGGCTCTGCTTTCACAAACTTTTGCTAATTGCAACGCTACTGCTCTTTGAAGATAACATAAGGCAAAAGGCAAGAACTTTTATTGGGAATTAAACGTGATAATTGGGGAACAAGGATATGATAGGGATTGTGTATGTTATTTTGGGTGCATTTGACAAAACCAAGGCTAAGTAACACTAGAAATATATAATATTTTTAAAATAATGGAAATACATATTAAAATTTCATAGTTACAGCCAATGTAGAAATGACCCTATGAGTTGTATTTAGTAGTACCTGAAAGCAAGCTAGGAGGGTGCCACTCCAAGCCTCAACAGGAATGTGGATTGTGTAAATACTGTGATTAACTCTTCCTAATCTGAAAATTGTTTTTTATATACTCATTACGTCACTACTGCTACACTGGGAGATGAAGGAAGAGAAAGAAGTTCCAGGATCTAGAAACTGCTCTTCTGCAAATAGGAAGAGCTTGCCTGAAAATGGCCAAGGAGCAGGGGACATAGAAAAGACCGGAGTCCTGCTGAACACCCCTTCCCAGAGGTCAGAAAGCCAAAATACAACATCTTCCACTTTTGGTGATTGTGTTGGCTTTGAGTCACTGCCTACCCAGAGAGCATACGTGTGTTGCACAAAGCTTCCTCACCCACACATATCCCTTCACAGGGTTGGGTAAGGGCTTAAAAAGGGGGAAAATACGAGTAAATGGTCTGTTGCCACCCATCCTCATTTCCACCTATAAGTTATGGCTTTGAAAATAATTTTGGACATGAAAGAGGCTCACTTTATCCGACCTACATTTCCAGAGGCAGTGAGCCTCAGAGGTGACTCTCTGCAGCTTACCCCAAGCTTTGTTTAAACAGGTTTGAGCTAGAACTGAATGGCTCTGGGAAAGAAAGTCAATGGGAAGAGAGCCAGAGAAGAAGAAGAGGACTAGGTTTCTTTATGCAGGTTGTGGGGAGAAACTGAAGGAGAGTGATGTTGGCTACTTTGCTCTTTTAGATGGTTATGTTCTCATGAAGGCAAGTTTTGATTCACGTGGGGTTTTTGTAGGATTTGTGTTATCCTATTTGGTTAGTCTCTCGTGCATTGAAACTTTTTAGTCTCTTGTGCATTGAGACTTTTTAGGATTGCTAGGAAATGATTGCATTTTTTGTTGTTTGAAAGGCTACACTTCAATGGAAAGCATGCACTGAATGGGTTTTTTTTAAGAAAGCACAGGAAAAAAGCTATTTTTGGCAAACAAAGCACACATAATTATGTTTTAATTATGTTTTAATTTAATCTTTTTTTTTTCCTTTGTGGTGGAAAGTAAATTTGTCATTTCTCTATGGAATAATGCTTCCAACTTTCAGTTCAACAGAAAAATAATTTTTTTCTAATCACCTCTAAGAAGATTTGAAGAAACTGATAAGTAAAAAATTGAGAAGGAGGAAAGCAGCCTTGGTATTATGAAGAAGAAACTAGGAATGAAAAATTGAGCATACCTATAGAATGGGATTTAGGGCACAGAAATGAAAATGAAGCTTGTAACTGAGAGAGTAGCATGAATGTTATCCTGTCAGCCTGAAACCACTTTTTCTTAACCATCATCCTTTAAGAAAAAAAATCTAACATCTATTCAGTATAGTAACCCCTGGAGTATCATTTTAGCAATTGTACTTACTGTATTTCTTTTATATAGGTCATAATATGGACTGAAATTTCCCTAGTCTCTTCTGTCTTGCTAAGATGTAGGGGGCTTTAGAATCTGCTTCTAGAATACAGTGTTTTCCAAATACCGGCTCAGGGAATAAGATGGCTGTAAATGCCCGTGTTTGCTGAAATAAATAATCCTACACTGTCCTTGTGAATACTTTTGTTGTTTTTTCCAGGTTCTTTTTTTAAAAAAAAAAAAAAAAAAAAAGTTGAGTGGGTTGGTTTGAGTACCCCCTTATGTACCATTAAAGGTTTCAAATATCCCATTCTTGCTTTTTTCTTTTGTTTATTTTCAGCTCTTCCTCTAGACAATACAGAGATCCTTTCTTAGCCAAAAACTATGGTATAATTGCCAGTTTCTTCATTTGAAAAAATTAAAAATTATTAAATCAAAACAAAAGGCCCTTCATCCAGGAACAAATGCATAAACTTACCAATGCATGAATATGAATATCAATAGATATCTTTACTACTTTTTTTACAGATACTGCTTAATATAACACACTGAATATCCTGTCTATGAATACAAGTGTGATTTAGTGAATGATTCCACTTCTTCCATGCCCTTGTGTGTATATACACTAAATATCAAGGTTGTGACAGAATTGCTCAGACATTAAAATTCATGACTTTCTCTCAGCGTGCATTATTTGTCAGGCCAGCAAACTGAAAATTGTAGTACAAGAAATATATTAATTGGCTCATTTGCAAAGTAATTCCTTTAGAAGTGTGTATTACTTCTATATCACTATCTAACCAGATAATTTGTTATTTGTTGTTGTAATGATTAATTAGAGAAATTCACTTAGAATATCTGCTGGCCCTCTACCAATAAAAAGGGGGGTTGCTTCTCGTAACTAAGGCTAATTGAAAATCTGATCTCTTTTCAAGAATCGTGTTATCTTTTCCACAGAAAATCTATTTTTGTTGTTGAAAATATAATCCTTTCTGTTCTCAGAGGCTGCAGCCTTCTGTGTCCTCAGGTTCCTCTTCTTCCTAGTGCTCAAAATTCTTGACTGGATTTCATTGTGGGGATACTGGAGGGAATACAACCACTCTGAATACAAGTAATGCATCATAAGAGAACATGGGCTAACTGGGCAGATTTACCTACAAGAAGAATATGAAATCGTCAAACTAGAAGCCCCATGTAATGTGATTATGAAACATATTTTTAAATCTTTTTTTTTGTCCTTCGAAAGTTTATCTCCATCTTGCCCCTTTCTTTGTAATGCCTTGAGTAAGGAGGAAGCAGGATCCTTAAAGCAGTTCTTTAAGCAGGAAACTTAAGTTCTCTTTAGAAGCCTGAAGTTGCCATCCAAGTCCATCAACTCAAAAGTAGGTCTCAAAGTGATGCGGGGTGCTGTGAGGTGGCTGAAATCGCCGCGTTAACCCAAAAGCATCCCCTGCAAGGGATGCCCTGGGGGTGCAGCTCGGCACCTCGCAGGCCGACTTCCAGCCCCCGTGCTGATGGATGGCACCGAGACACAGCCCCGCACCCAGGCCAGGATAGCTCAGGCGTTACGAGAGGCAAAGAGTTTGGAGGGCTCTCGGCTTGGGTTCTGAAAAGTTTATTCCGAAGGGTCCAGAGGCGAAAGAGAGGGTGCAGGCTGTGTACCAGCTTATAAGGGGTAACAGAAAGGGGTCTGGCAGAGCACCAGCAACCAATTACCTGGGGGCAAGGGGCAGGGGGAAGGCAGAGGGATACAACAACCAGTGGGGAGAGGGAAGGGGCGGAGTGGGGCACCAGGTACCAGACAGGTACTGCCTGATGGGTGAAGTAGTCTTTCCCCATAATCCGAGCTGGGGGAGCTATTTACTTTCTGAGTTGACCCACTAGCGCAGGGTGCCTCCAGCACCAGGGGTTTCTGGCATCTCGGCTTCTACCCTTGCCAGCTCAACTGCCCCAACATCAAAGTGTTTTCATTCTGTTTTGAGTGCTGTACTCAAGGTACGCAAATTACAATTTATTCTCATTCCAGTTACTTTTAAAGTGTATTATATGGCTGAAACAGCATGAATCCACTCTTCAAAGCTTTGAAAAATACTTAGAGAGGATAAACAACAGAAAATCTATGGTGTGTCACACCGATCCCTTTGCCAACATTGGTAAATGTTTAGTTGTCGCTGAGACAGAAGATGTGGTGCTGAGGCACACACAGGTGTAAACAGTGTCAGTACTGCAGTCCTCTCTGAGATACCTTTTGAGTGGTCTTCAAACACATTAGATGTACAGAGATTCAGAGATGCTTAAGCATGGTCCTCTATCCATGTTATGCATTTGCTTCCTACTGCAAGTAACCAAGAAGTTCAGGTTTAGATATCCAGCATTGCTTCACAGATTTCTCTTTCTTGAAAGATGCAGATGGAATTTTGTTTATTCAAGCCCAAGACTTCGCCCATGGATGTTTTAAAATAAATATTTTTAAAAACTTTTGGCTTTGGAAAACTAAGAGTTTGCTACTTTTGCCATCTAGTTTCTAAACTTGCATAAACTACCTGTGTTTTATTCTATCAAAAGGATGTTTGAATGTGTTTTTTTCTTTTTTTCTGTCTGCAGCTTAACCTGTTTTTTATCAATGTCAGAGACTGCGTGTTTAGTAAAAAAACTTCAGTGTTCTTTAGTGAACGAAGATACGATACAGCACAGCAGAGTTGAGTGGCTGGCTAAGAGCCCGGTTGTTTTTAATCATCTGCTAAAGAAATACATTGCAGTTTTAGATGGTTGCTGACATTTTCATATGGAAGCATGTTTTGATTAGAGTCTTTCTTTGTTTTCCAAGTATAAATTTGGAAGGTTTCGAGTGGTTTCAGCAGTAGGATCTGGTTTGAATAGTCTCAAAATATGGCACTGGAGTGTATTAGAACAGAAAAAGCACTCCCGGTGAAAAAGCAACTGAGAAAACATTTTAGAAGGCCACCCTGTGGAAGTGAAGTCTTGCAAGGTACCTTGTGCTTTGCCCCTACCCTTCTGCAGAATGAACAGCTCAAGAGCCATAGCATGGCATGAAAACCCTACTCTTTGGACCCATGTCTCCAAGTTGTTTCTGAAGTTTTGCTGGCAGGCAGGGAGAGACTGCTCTGGCTCGGGATGTTACTGGCCCCTGTTTAAGTCGTCAGGAACTGCTTTCCTGAGAAGCCTCTTGCAGGCTTTTTAACCACACTGTCTGTCACTCTTATTTGTCTGCCTAATGATATGTTGCTTACCATCTTATGTTTTATGCTTGAGATTCACATCTAAAATGCCATGTAAAAGCCAGGTAGCACTAATCTGTAGTGGCAGCTTGTTAAAATGCCGTGGTTTCAGTGATGTATTTGTAACTACTCTAAGATAAATGTGACAAGTGCTAATTCTAAACACCCACAATACTGAAACTGAGAACAGCTTAGCTAAAGCTCTTTAAATTTCCTGAGGACATCTGAGGTCTATGGTTACAACATCTCAGGCTGCTTTTACCTGAAAAAATGAAAACGTTACATTAAAGATTCAAGATTAAATGACATATGCTTGTTTTAAAAGAGGTTGGGGGAGAAATGCTATGCATATGTTTGAGATCTGCAAGCATTTCCTATTCTCTGGACAAAGTAAAGGGAACTGTAGGGTAAGAATAGGTTGATCTCTCTGTGAGAAAAGAAATAAGCTAATACCCAAGAACCAAGACCTATGCATTAGCATATCTTCATTTGTGAGCATCCCTTGCCGTAAGATTTCCCTGATGAATCTGTCATGGACACAAGACATCCTCATGTGAGGAGGAAGCCAATCTGAGAGAGGAAGAGAAAACTGTCCTTCGGCTGATATGTTATCAGAACGATGTCATTTTTTTTGTTTGAGTGGGAAGTTCTGTACACAATAGTGCTGAAAGGTGGCCCCATTAGTACCAAGTGAAAGCAATGAAACTTGTGGAGATTTGGAAATTTTCATTTAAAAATGAGAGAGACAGAAAAAGAGAAACTGCACCATCTTCAAATGACTTTTGCCTATGGGATTTCCATGTGGAAGATACTAAAATAATGAAAAGCCTGATGTTAAATTAGAAGGAAGTGCAATATGTCAACCATATCCTGAGGAATCATTGAACAAACAAGTACCTTACTAGTACTAGTGACTCCAAGAAGGTGAAAGGCCCTTGCATGACAGAGAGTAAAACGTGCTTGTGGTAGTGGTAATATTGTGCAGCTGCGGACCAAGCATGGGTCAGTGAGCAAAAAGCAAAAGACAAGAAGGGTCCGAGCAGTCTGCAAACCACCAGGCAGAGTCTCACCTATACTATGATGGGTTTGGAGGTTAAAACATGGTTTGTGCATAACTGCTGGAAAAGAGTACAGAGAAAGCTCTTCCACCCAGGAAAAGAAGGCAGCTTATACTGGAGATGCATAAGTTATACCATGTGGGACTCATTCAGAATAGAATGGTGCAGAAAGAGGGATTCCTTTCCCATTATAAATCTCATACACTGGTATTTTTCATCTCCCAGCAAGAACAGTACAGGCAGTCTCACTAAAAGGACAGTGATTATGGTATCTTTTTCATTATTCTTTCTAGGTTATTCTATGGTGAAGTTTTTTCCAAAAACTGTTGTTCTCTGTAGATATTTAGACACAGAAAAAGGTTTCTGGGTTCCAGATCACAAACAATTAAAAGTTGTCTACGTAGAGAATAACTACAAAGAAGCATGGAGAGAGATCATGAACCCTTATCCTATCTGCCAAAATTGCACTTAGCCTTGAAATAGATTATTTATCTCTCTCCCATTTCTTTCTATCTATCTTTTTCTCTTTTTTTTCTCTAGCTCTCAACACCTGAATATATCCTAAAAGTAGTGGGGTTTTTAATAGAGAACAGTATTTTTCCTTTGCTGTTTTTCGTTCGTCTGAAGGATGTGATGCAGTTACTCTGTATACTTAGAGCAATTTTCCCTGACACTCCAGCTACATCTTCCTTTGGTGTTTGTTCCTTTGTGTGATATATGGTTTCCTTACTGAAGTTATAATGAGTTTATCTTCATGAATCACTGGAGATCAGCCAGGCTAGACTCTATGCATTAAAGTTCACCCAAAAGTGACACTATTCACTGTAACCCAATGTTTAAATGAAGTATCTCCTTATTATACAAACCAAGCACAATAATAAGTATGTAAAAATGACAGATCATTTTAATTTACATATTTTTATCATAGCATCTTAGGTTGGAAGGGACCTTAAAGATCATATAGTTCCAACTCCCCTGTCACAGGTACAGACACCTTCCACCAGACCGGGTTGCTCAAAACTCTATCCAGCCTGGCCTTAAACACTTCCAGGGATAAAACATCCACAGCTTCTTTGGGCAACCTGTTCCAGTGCCTCACCACCCTCACAGTAAAGAATTCATTCCTAATATCTGACCTAAATGTACCCACTTTCAGTGTATCTGACCTAGACCTACTCACTTTTGCCATTCCTCCTTGTCCTGTCCACTGCATGCTCTTGCAGAAAGCCTCTGTCCAGCTTCCTTGACACTGGAAGGCAACAGTTAGGTCATCCTGAGGTCTTCTTTTCTCCAGGCTGAACAATCCCAGTTGTCTCAACCTTTCCTCACAGGAGAGGTGCTCTGTCCTTCCACTCATCTTTGTAGCCTCCTCTGGACTTGTTCCAATAGATCCATGTACTTCCTTTGCTGGGGACCCCACAGCTGGATGCAGCACTCCAGGTGTGATCTCACCAGGGTAGAGTAGAGGGGCAGAAAAATTTATAAACGGTCAAAAGCTTATACTTTTCTCTCAGGTACCTATACAATAACTAAAAATGGTACAAACTTTTAATAATATTCCAAAGAACTTGTTCCATTGAAACGAGGCAAAAGTTCAGTTGCTTAAAAATTAGAGGAAAATGTTTTGGATTTAAAAAAACATCTGTATACAGTATATGGTAGGAAAAGAACATTGAAGCTCTTCTGCTTACCTTACACTTACTTCGAAATTGTGTAGTTCATGTGTAGCTCCGTCTCATTTCACATGGTTTCTGATTGTAAAGTGAATGGGAGGAAAAGAAGTTTTTTCCTTGTTTTTCCTTGGATGTGGTATAACAGCAGAAGTCTTCAAGTCAGATCCCGTATATCTGGAAAAGCAATCTTCTGGCTGAATTTTTATGCCTTTCTCTTCAGGAAATATCTTCAGGGTTGATTCTATTTGGAAACTAGATGTCCTGGTGCTTAAACTAGCTCTTTAGAGAGTGAACTGAGAGAGTGAGTCGGCATCTTGTTCTTCTGATCTGGGGAATGTCTTATAGAACAACAGATACTGTCAAGGGCAGAAGTGAAAGGTGGGGGAATTTGAAGCAATGGCAATACCCTTGCTTTTAAAGGCTAGAGGAGCATGAAGACTCCCCTAGGAGGCTATGTCGAGGGCGATCAAAATCTCTCAGTAAGATTTCCAATAGATACTTCTAAATAAATTTATTTGTAGTTCTTTGACCACAGCTGTACTTTCGATGTATTTTTCCTTTGTACTAGGCTATTATCTTTCTGCTTTAATGTATACAATGTGGTAATTGTTTGTATAATTCCCTGGGGTTTTATTGTGCAATCAATTAATCTGTATGTTATTCTTAAGCTTAAAGACAAACTTGTCCTATAACGTCTCCCTTCCCTTATTCTACTCTTTGCAAAACTGGGAAATGGTCACTGTGTTTAGAAAGAAGCAGTGGAACATGACCATCCATGGAAACTCTCTCATGTAGCATCAGAGTAATCAAGGAGACAGATGATGGATGACTCTGTATTTTTCAAGTTGTGGGATTTTCAGTTTTTTGACTTTGGCTGTGGAATCTGCTGCAAACAGCCTAATCACACTGTGCCTCTATAAAACAGTTATAATAATTCTTTGTTGCATCAATGTTATGATGAAAATGAAGCAGTATTTCTAAGTGGTGGGTAGTGTGGCTGTAAGGTCAGGTAGTGAAAGCTAATCTGATGGCATCCTGATTCGCTGACAAAAAGTTATTTAACAGTAGTCCCTGAATTTCTATGCATGATATGCCCGTCTTTGTTCAGGGATACAGCTGTAAGTCCATGGCCAACAGGGTTTGTAAGCAAGGGAGACGGAGAGAAGCTCTGGGGCAGCTCCTCAGGCTGCACGGAGGGAGGAGTACTAATGAGTCATGTCTAGGCAAGCATGAAATGTGTGCACCTCTCTCCTCAAACTTGGATTTATTTTTATTGTTTGGAGCTTTGCAGTAATCTTGATCTCTCTCCTTTTGGCACAGCTTGTACCTCTGAGTAATGCCCATCACAGACATATGATCATAAACACCAAAATTATCTTATGACTGAATCTAGCTAGCCCTGAATCTTCTCATCTCCCCACTGATGTCCACCACTGGATGTAAATCAGCTTAGTGCCAGCTGGCAGCTGTCTTTTTCCCTCTTGGATGCACAATGGACAGCAGCAGTGGAGCAGCATAAAGATTTTCTTTCGCAGAAAATAAACTGGGACCAGAGTATTTAACTGGGTGTCTCTGCCTCACAGCAAGGCAACCCCACACATGAGGCGACTGCTGCCAAAAAAGCCCCTTCTCAACGTTACTGTACTGATTGTATCAGCTTCTTGTGTGCAGCTGTAGGAAACCTTGAGGAACAGTGCCCTCTTTTTCCCAAGGGGGAATTGGTAGTACAGCCAGGTAAGCTAGATGTTTCCTTCTTCTGAGAGCTGAGCTGTGCAAATCATCTGCAGATTCCCCCCTGGCTGTGATGGTGCTGCTGGCAGACCCAGCACCAGCTGCCTGAGCTGCATCCAGCGCTGCTACTGGCCTTGCTTGAGCCACCTTGCCTGGGCAATACCTGCCTCTGCATTCCCACTCTGGGTGACAGAGCAGCAAGTCCCAGTTCCCCCTTGCATCAGGCCTCCTTGTGTCTTTGCTGCCTTCACCATTCAGGCAGCCTTTAGAAGGAAGTAAAGAACATGGCAAGGGTGTGGTCTGACCACTATGTTAAAATTCTAATGTTGAGAACGTCAAACGGACCCATAGGAGAATACAGGAAGCTGAATTGCATAGAAGATACTCTTCCATGGTGTTCCTCTCCTTATAATGATGATTTGTCTACTTCAGAAATAAGATGGTAAATCTGGTCAAAAAGTCAAAATTCTAGTTTTCTGAAACAAGAAGTAGAAATTCCAGACTTTCCTACAGAACTGAAAAGTAAATATCTTAGTGATGGGTGTTAGGTTTTTCTTTTTTTTTTTTTCTTTCTCTCAGGGAATTTTCATCCCATTTGTTGCCCTGGAGATGATGAACAGAGAGTACTTAAGAGACAAAAAACATGGCTAGGTGTCTTCAAATTCCACTCATGGCCCTGGGGGAGGAGGGGAGAAGGGATGCAGTTGAGGAAGTGTCTTAGCTAGGGAGTGAGTTCTCTGGCTGGGAGGTTTCTCTTGGGAACTGCAGAAATACTTTGAGAGGTCGGGGTCTTACCAGGACTTGAATAGGAGTCAGGGGCTGGGCTCAGCCCTTTCTCTTCTCTGCAGTTGTAGCCACGTGTGGTGTGGGAAGCAGGAGCCTGTCTTTCCCTTGACGAGGCTGCATTGTGGTTTGCTGTTGGAGGCTGGTTTGTTTTTTGTTTTTTTTTTCCCCTGTTTCTACCGGCTGCTTACATCAACTGCTGCTTTATTGGGCCTGCCCGCCTTCACCACTCCTGCCAGTTGCCAGCAAGTGATGCCCAGGTCCATTCTGAGACCAGATCCTCTCAGACCTACCTGTCCCCGCTGTTTCCTGCCACTGCTATGTGGTCTTTTGCTGCACTTCAGCTCAATGCCCCTCGTGTCCGGCCTCCGTGGTTTCCTCCTGCTGCTCCAAGGTTTTGGCTACACTTAGATTTGCCGCATTGCGGGGGGGGGTCCCCCCATCCCGCTGTTCCTGCAGCTGCACTGGGTTTATTGCTACACTTCGATTTGCTGCCCCCGGGTCTGCTCGCCACTGCTGCTCCGAGGTTCCTGCTACAGTCCAGCTCGCCACCCGGAGTGGCACTGAGACTGGCTGCTCCCTGTGAGTTTTGCGAGGGGAGCCTTTTCCCCACCGCTCCCCTCGCCCGAGCCGCCACTACCGTGTGGAGAAGGGTGGCCGGGCTCGCGCCACAGCGCCCCCTGCCGGCGCGGGGGAGCCATCGCACCCGCCCTGCCCGGCCGGGAGCCACCAGCGCCCCTGCCGGCCGTGAGCGGCACTGCACCGAGAGGGGAAGGGCCGGGCAGCCGAGAGAGGCTGGGCTGGGGGTCGGTGCTGTTTGTTACTGCCGTCGTTAGTGTTGTTTGTTGACCNGTTAGTGTTGTTTGTTAGCCTTGTTATATATGTTCTAGCAAAGAACTGTCATTCCTTTCCCCATATCTTTGCCTGGAAGCCCTGTAATTTCAAAATTATATTAATTTGGAGGGAAGTGGGTCAAATTTTTCCATTCCAGGAAGGTTTCCACCTTCCATGGCAGACACCTGTCTTTTAAACCACAATACTACGAAAACAACTGGTTGCTTTACTTCAGAAAATTCTGTATGAGATGGAGTGAGAGCACCTAACTTCTAAACTGCCCTCTTGACCACAGGTTTTGCATGCCTTCAGTTCTTTGGAGCCATAAAGTGTGTGTGGTCCTGGCTGGACAGTTTACACGGACCTCTTGATCTGTGGCAAGTGATAAGAGATGTCCTTGGCCACTGCGGCTGTGCAGAGCAGCCATGCAATCTGGAAATTGGCTCATTGGTAGTTTAGGTCAGTAGATTCTCTGAGAATTCAGGGGGTCTTAAGGCTGTGAGCTCCTTCGGGCGGATATTGAGAATAGTTCAGAAATGGCCATCAGTTTTAATAAGTGGCAAGATAACTTCTAGGTCTTTTGGTGGTTATGGAGTAGACAATTTATCAGGAAATTTCTGAACTAGGCCTACCATACAGTCTTCATTCAGAAATGATCCCAAACAATGCAGATATTCCTGAAAAATAATGGACAGGAATGTGACGAATACTAGACATAACATGACCAACAGATATATGGCATGTTACATTTTTTTAGAGAAGATTTAGGCCTGTCCCTGACATGCAGATTCTGAGCAGGATTAGAATTAGAATTAATTACACTTATTTAAAGTGGTGATAATGCACCCTTGGTGACTGTAAATGTCAGAGAATTAAACCTCACTTCCTATCTGAGTTTCATTTGCTATCCTTATTTATGCTTCTTCACTTCAGTTGAAGTACTAGAAAACGACTCATGTGGTGAGGTGTAGCCTTTGTGTTTAGTTGTAGCACCAGATGATCAGCTTTTACAGGATGTTATGTAGAAATACCACGACAGTGCAGCAACTACAGATGGAGAAAAGGCTGAGGCCTGTAACGCTTTCTTTGCCTCAGTCTGTAATAGTTAGAGTACCCAGCCCCCTGAGCTGGCAGACAGGGATGGGGAGCAAAATGAAGACCCCATAATCCAGGAGGAAATGGACAGGGACCTGCCTGCCCACTTATACACTCCCAAATCTATGGGGCTGGAATAGATCTTGAGGGGTACTAAGGGAGCTGGTGAAAGTGCTCACTGAGCCATGCTCCATCATTTATCAGCAGTCTCAGTTATACAGGGAGGTCCCAGTTTGACAGGAGGTTGGCCTGTTACCCACATCTACGAGAAGGGCCAGAAAGAGGATCCAGGGAACTACAGTCCTGTTAGTCGGTCAGTGCTAGTGAAGGTGGTGGAGCAGATCATCCTGAGTGTCATCATGAATCAGTATAGGACAACCAGGGGATCAAGCCCCACCAGCAGGGCTTTGTGAAAGGCAGGTCCTGCTTGACCAGCCTGATTTTCTGTGACCATGTGACTTGCTCAGTAGATGAGGGAAAGGCTATGGATGTGTCTACATGGACTTCAGTAAAGTCTTCAATACAGTTTTCCACAGCATTCTCCTGGAGAAACTGGCTGCTCATGGCTTAGACCAGTGCACTCTTCACTGAGCTTAAAACTAGCTGGATGACCTGGCCCACAGAGGGTTGGTGAATGGTGACGCATCCTGTTGGCAGCTAGTCACCAGTGGGGTTCCTCAGAGCTCAGTGTGGGAGCCAGTTCTGTTTAATATCATTATCAACAACCTGGATGAGTGCCTCTTCAGTCAGCTTGCAGGTGACATTAAGTCAGATGGGAGTGTTGATCTGCTGTAGTGTAGGAAGGCCCTGCAGAGGGATCTGGACTGAGGCTGAGAACGACAGTATGAGGTTCAACAAGGCAACTGTGGGGTCCTGCACTTGAGTCACAACAGCCCCAGGCAGTGCCACAGGCTGGGGGCAGAGTGGCTGGAAAGCTGCTTGGGGGAAAAGGACCTGGTGCTGCTGCTAGGGCAGCAATTGAACATGATCCATCATGTGCCCAGGTGGCCAAGAAGTCAGTGGTGTCCTGGCTTGTATTAAAAATTATATGGCTAGCAGAACTAGGGAAGGGATTGTCACTCTGTACTCAGCACTGGTGAGGCCACACCTTGAATCATGTGTCTGGTTTAGAGTCCCTCACGACAAGAAAGACATTGAGGTGCTGAAATGTGTTCAGAGCAGAGTAACTGAGCTGGGGAAGGGTCTGGAGCACAAGCCCTGTGAGGAGTGGCTGAGGGAGCTGGGGTTGTTTAGCCTGGAGCAAAGCAGACTGACAGGAGACCTTACCACTCTCTAAAACTACCTTAAAGGAGGGTGTCGTGAGGTGGGGGTTGGTCTCTACTCCCAAGTAGGAAGCAACTAGATGAGAGATAATGGCCCTGAGTTGCCCCAGGGAAGTTATAAATTGGATATCAGGAAAAATTCTTTCACAATAAGGGTTGTCAAGCAACAGAACAGGCTGCCCAGGTGGGTGGCTGAGTCACCCTCTCTGGAGGTATTTAAAAGACATATAGGCATGGTGCTTAGATATGTGGTTTAGTGGTGGACTTGGTAGTGCTGGCATAGTAGTTGCATGTGACAATCTTAAAGGTTTTTTGTAACCTGAACAATATTGTATATGTGTACTGGTGGATATTTCTGAGTGACACAAGAAGGCTTGGGGTGTTGCTGAATCATCTGAAGCATCAAAAATGAATTTTAACATTGAAATTATATTTAGATGTTGCTGAGGGTATTCTGAGAAAAGACAATATTTATAAATAGTTGAACATCCCACCATGAAAACTAGAGATGGAAAAAGTGATAAGAATATACATACTCCACATTCCTCCTGCTATAGAATTATCTTTTTCTTGTGGCAGATGTGGCTGACTAGTCTCCCTTTCCCCCAAACCTAATAAGCATTGCATTCAGCTAGCATATGAGGACTAAACCAAGCAACAAAAATACATGTTTGAAATGAGTTTTTAGAACTAAATTAAGTGCAGCTATCTCACCAATAATTAAGTGCTCCCACTTACCCACAAGCACACTTACAATTTATATTGTGATGCATTGTCTCTGAATCACATTAGCCTGTAGTTCTGTGATATAGAGATTTTATTGTAAATGGTCATTGAATTTATAATCTAGTGGATTCTTAGGTAATGAGCTATAGGTATCTGAGACAAGTTTTCTTTAGCTAGGACTACCACTATTTGTTCTTTTACTGAATTTCACACCGGTTTAATCAGGAGAATTAAGTAGATGGAGGGACAATATTCATTACGGATTAAAAAACCCACACAAAGCCAAGAGTGCATCTGAGCGATGCTGATATCATTGTTTTACCGGATGGAAAAGAAGGCTTAAGAATGATGGAGGCAAAAAGAACAGTCAGACATCTAATGCATTGCTTCACACTTCCTGATACTTGTTGTTAAATCCTATAAAGGACGTCAGGTGTCATTTTGCTGGAGGCACCAGACTTGCCTGAGCATATTTAAATTCTGAGAACCAGATTTTGGGGTTTTTTTCAGTGATAAAATGTGAGCGATTTTGTACCTGAGATTGTGATTTTTCATGAGTAATTAAAGAATTGTGTACACGTTGCTGATGTGACAAGAATAGTTATTTTTTAAAATTCACAGTTCTATATATCCTTAATTTAACCACACAATTATTTAATCAACCAAAAAATAATGGCAACTATGAAACCATAGCCAAGTATATAGAAAAAAAGCAAAATAGTAACCTTTGTCCTCCTACAAACAGTGTGACTGTAACACCCATTGTGAGTAGACATCTAATACTGCAAAAGGAAATTTCTGGCCTGGCAGATGTTTTTGATTGCTCACCTCTCTAATCACCACCACTGAACTAACATCTTGAGTAGCCTGAATATCAAAGATCTCTCACTAAAGGTTAACACCTGAAATCCAGTTTTGACAAGGCGTTGTGGCACCTTGTTCTTCTGATCCCTCTTTCCCATCTCTCATCCCAGGAGGGCTCTTAGCTGTGCAAGACATTGTAGTGTACTGGAGCCAGAGAGGTTTCTTCAGTTTGCAGTTGATTATCTGTTAGTCCTGTCTTATGCTATTCTGTCTTGCATTCCCTCAGTTTTTTGTGCCCTAGGCTCACTCTATTAGTATTTCTATTTGCATTCAAGTGAGAAGAACTGCGGGTCTGCTTTTTGCAGGTTAACTTTCAGTAATGGAGTACACCTGCATGAGAACTTAGGACCTATTTAAATTATAGTGAAAGAAAAAATATTATTTATGAATTAAATGTTAAAAAAATTCTATTACTAGTTTTCTATTTTTTGAGGATAAGTAGAAATGGTCCTTTGTGTAGGGCAAAAGTAAATTTAATTTTGTAAGTGGAGCCTTAGAATTTTTTTTAAATAACAGGGTTCTTTCACTTATCTTCCTGGTGAAGTTCATTATCTTTCCTACAAAAGACTGAAAGTGAGCTATTCGCATTAGATGAGAAGGTACGATAGCTTAAGCCGAAAACGTTTTTGCACTGAGAACTATGAATAACGTGGCAGCATTACCTGCAGCTGATTCTGTCATTTCTTATAATCTTCTCCTTTCCACTAACAGATATAGGAACTAGTGCTGGTTTTAGTGCCTTCTGAAACTAGATTTGTCTCCTAATGTGTGATATAACATCTTAGAGGTGAAAAAAAGTCATTGTTTTAGGATTTGATGTCTAGTGGACCTAGGAAAACAAATAAGAGTATCCGCTAGAGCAAACTCTAAAATTCTTCAGCAGAGAGCTTTTAACAGGCCTTTACGGCTCATTCAGCATTGAATAATCTTGTTTTTCCACCCGCTTGGATTTTTATCACTCCATATTTTTGCAGAAACATTATATATGCTGAATAATGCCTTGTGATACCACACTTGCTGTAGAGATGGAGAAAATGAGGTCTTTAAACTTGAAGATGATCTGCATGCTTTTTCTCCTCTCTATTAACTTGGCTATTTAGCAGATGCATGCCCTATCTAGCAACCATGAATCAGAACTTCTTGGCCTGAGGAACAGTGAGGATGGTCACAAAAAAAAGTGTGCTTGTGTCTCATTCTTTGCAGAGGACTTTCTTAAGCATAAGAAAGTATCAAACCTTGAGCACGTTGTCCAACTGAGCAGTGAACTGATTGTGGGAACATACATAGTACCCCTGTGATTTAAGGCAGATGGAAGACTCATCACTTTAGCATTCTTCAGGATGGCTTGTAAATTTCCTCTGGCAATCACTCAAGTGGACGTGTCTGAAAAAACAGGCATTTATATCACTCAAGAGACTTTAAGGAAGTCTATCAACATGGTGATAATCAGCAGGCATGTGCTGTCATTCAGATCTGTGCCATGCAAACCAGCTTCCCCTGGGAAAGTCTGCTCTCAAGAGGCACATCAGAAACCTGTTGATAAAAAGAGCACTGAACTCTCTTATGGTACAAATGGTTGATGGTTATTTAATTTCAGTTATGCTGTGCCAGATCAAGTAGGAGAGAATTTGGCCTGAGAGCAAGATTGTGTTTAATGCAAGGAGACATTTTGCTATGACACATTGCAGGAGCTGCTATAGAAGGGTGAAGAGGACTCTTCTTTCTCACTTTCACTGTGATGAACATCCTACATCTTATAGGACCAGATTTGCGTAGTACAGAGGTGAAACATGTTATCACTTTTTTTTTTTTTTTTTTCCTGGTTTACGTTGCCAGAAAGTGAGATGACTCACAAACTGAAACTATTTTTTGCTAGAAAAATCAGCTGAACATGTGAAGCTGCTCCTTCTAATCCCTTTTCAGACATTTGATAGATGGACAGTAATGCCCTGGCAGGAATCCTTGGTAATTCATGTAAAGGAATAAAAACCTCTACTTTATTCGGTAATGTTAGGACTTGCAATGTTTTATAATAATGCTTTATAATATTTAGAGTGGCTGCCTACATACAGCATGTACTGTAAAAGTTATTTCCAATATCAAAACAGAATTTCTTGGCAAAATATGAAATGTAAAAGTTCATGTATTTTTAAAGCAAGAAGGAACTGTTAGATCATATATTTTAATAGGCACCAAATGGGACACTGGTATTCTCAACTTTTTCAGTACAGTTTATTTTGTGCTTAAATATTCTAGAAGTTTAGAAGGGCAAGAGGATAAATGATCATGAGTTGATGTTTTTCGTAAAAACAGCACAGCAATCTTTTGCTTGAAGTGATACTGCTAATATTTAAGCCTGTCTGTAGCCGTAAATGGATGTGAATTTATATTGACTGTAAATAAATGTTAGCAGAATAATGACCTACTGAGACAGCTTTATACTATTCAGTAAATTATTGTACATGTAAGTTGTCTGATATAGCAGCTAAAACAGGTGCAACACCAAATCACATCCTTAAGAAATCTCTGAATATATTAATACTTAAATTACTAAAAATCTACTGTTGTTATTATTTCTTTACTATGGGAACATATTTATGTTAGTTACATTTGTCTAATTGTCATGTAAATATAGGAAGATAAGTTTCAAATAGAGGAACATGGCAGAATAGAAGTTAGATACACTGCTCAATGATGTACAGAGATGACAGTGGAGTTTTTTGCTTTTCTATAAAAAACCACATTATCTATCCCATGTGATGTGATAATGCTTGCTGCAGAAACTATCTTATCTGCTGCAAGAACTAATCAAAATTTCTGTTTTCCCAAACTTAAAATGAATCTAGTTCTAGTGTCATTATTACGTGCTAAATCACAAGTTAATACGAGCTCTCAATCCCCTATGCTCCTTCCTGTTTTAAAATCAAAGCTACTGAAGTGGGATCAGACTGTGCTTTCTGCAAACATATGTTGCTTTTGTTGGTCCTGCTATATTTAGTAGAAAACTAAAACCCTCACTTTAATTCTGGCGGTTGGTTTGATTCCGATCTTACATTGGAGTGACTGATAATTTCACTAGTGTTAACATGCTTGCCATGTAGTGGGTGGATGAGAATCCATGCATGTCTGTTGTTATATTGCTGAAGAGAAGGTGCCTAATAAATGCCTACAAAAAGCCTTAATTCTCAGAAGTGTTATAGTGCTCTAAATGGACAACCCATGCAATGCAGGGTATGCACTGGAATTTATGAACAGCAGTGTCAGGATATAAGAGACTCTGGTCCTTTTCCAGCTATGTTGATGGATAGGTAAAATATAGATCTTTTTCCTCCACACCATAAACTGCAAACACAGCTGCATAATATACACAGTCAAATGCCAAGGACCTAATAAGATTTTGCTTTCCAGAAATATAAATAATTTAATCAGATTAATGACATTGTTCTACCTGAGGGATTCTATAATTAGTAGATTATTGAAGCAGCACACAAGTTATCTACCATTAGCACCTGGAGGAATTCCTGTTGTCTTAAAAAGTGGAATCAAATTATATGAATATTCCTGTCATGCAATCTGTAAAGATAATAAGCCTCTGGCATTTTGTAAGCTATATAAATCCATGGATTTCACATTAAATATTTAAAGCACAGGAGGTGTTATTTGTTAGAATACTGATAAAAATAGTTCAGCCATTACAGCTGCCTTTTCCATTTGGTAAATCCCTCTTTGTTTGATTTGCTTTCAAGCCTTTTTAATTTGCTGGGGGTTTTAGGTTGTTGGGGGGAGGTGGGTGTTGGTTTGTTTTGGGGTTTTTTGGTTGGTTTTTTTTGTTGTTGATGTTCGGGGTTTTTTTTATTGTTACATTTTTCCAGTTCCTCTGGAGGTGTTTTTTGGACTTTGTATGATAAACACTCAAACCATTTTTAGAGGTGTTTTACTCTTTTGATATAGAGGGCATATTCAAACCAGGGGTATTGACAGATGTGAAGCAGGAAGATCTTCTTTGAACACCAAAGAAATACTGCTTGAAATACTTCGAAAAGGATGCCTTTCTTCTGAATATATTTACAAAGCAGGAGCTTATTCTCTGATGTGTGCTCCGTTCTAAGAGTTTGTTTGGGATAATACTGAAGATGGAACTCATCAAGGTCAAATATACATTTACATATCATAATGAGGGTGTTGAATAATTCTTGAATAATAAAAGCCATGGAGAAGATGGTTGGTGCCTCAATAGAGTGCAGAATTAACAGAGGATTTTAAAGATGATAAAACTATGACGACTATTTGTCTGAAAGTGACCTCTTAACAGTTTCAGTCATCTGGCAATTTAAAGTGAAAAACTTTGTTCGTAAAAGTCTCTGTTTTTAATGGATTGCCATGTCAGGCTGGAGCTGCAGCCAGGATAACTGATGACCTTTGAAATCCTTAGAATAAATTATGATTTGTGTGCAAGAGATGATAATGCAGTTAAAAAGATTTATGTAATAGTTCTTCAAGGGCTTGAGGAATTAACACAGGGTCATAAATTAGTAGGATTTACAAGTAAGAAATTACTTTACTGGGAGAGCTCTTTTCATTCCATATGGTTTTGCCTCTAGGCACTTGCTGATGTTTAAATGAAGAGATACCTGATGAACCCTCCAGGCAGCTGTGAAATTACAGGGGCACCTGTGTTGTTAACAACCCATCCAGCTTTAATACCAGCCAGGTACTTCCCCTGTAGAGAAGTGAGCTTCTACTTGTAGGACATGTGTCATAACCTTGTCTCAGAGTATTTTTAGACCTCAGGCTAAATGACAAGCTAAAAGCTACTTTTACTCTTTTTCGCTTTATGGGTGGCCTAAGTAAATCCTTTCTAGCTGTTCTAAAGAGTATTAGCACTCCATAGGACTTGTCCCTATCAAAACGTAGATATTTCTTTAGCCTGAAAAAAAAATCCCATATAAAGTTCTAATCGCGCTGTTCAGGAGATGCTTGACACCTATGCAACAAATGCTTGATCGTTTTTGATATTACCACTCCTGATTGTAGATATATTTCACCATTTAACTAGAAAGATATAGACCTTCAAGGATAGGAAAAAAGGGGCTAATGGTATCTGGGTATCACTTCACTGACGAGAAGAATTACATCCATCTCCTCAGCACAGTCTCACAAAAAAAGATTAAAGAAGGGATGGGTCTTTCCCCTCTGCCCCCCACCCCCAACATTTTAGCTGGAAACCTCTCTGCAATCATTTCACAGCCTCTTTCACTGAGGAAACTTCTCTTAGAGTATGTGCTGATTTTCTAGTGACGACAGCCACATGAAAGCCTAAAGCTTTAAATGTTCTGAAGTCTGAGAAATATGTTTCGGGTTTTTTTAGCAGATGAGAGAAGCAGCCATTATTTGAGAGGTTTGGATTGATATGTCCTACCAATTGAATTTTCTAACATACTTCAAAACATGTATCATTCTACTTTTTTATTCCTTATCCTACCTTTTTAAGAATAATATTGTGCACAGCCCTACCTCTTGCCCTCCTGCCTAAGAGGCTACTGCGGAAACTACTATACGCTCTAAACCAAACTTAATTCACCTTTTCATGCATTTCAAAACTATTTGTAAAGAAAATGGAGTGAAAAACATCACCTTCTGCTTTCATAAGCAATCATTGACCTGACCTGGGTCAGCAGGATATTTAATGCAAATATGGAAGAGTGTGAAGACCATGACTCCTGATGATTTTGGATGCTGATAATATGAAACTTGTTTCTTGCTACAAGGCCTGAAACTTTGCATCTGGAAAAATAAAAATTGAAGGCTAATTTAAAGGAATATACGTATCTCATTAAAACTTATTTCAAACATGATACAGAGAAGATGAAGTTTGAGGAAATGCCAGGTATTTAATCAGGGCAAATTAGACAACACTATTTTATCAATGCTTGTAATTCTAACTGAATGAGGTTTGGATGCATCAGTGCAATGGGCTCTGATTACCTGTCTCAGTTCATTCCTCCACCACCTGGGCTTACGAGCTTACTGGTTAGATAAGCCCTTTTGTTACATCTACAGCTTGCATGCAATTACTGGTTTTCTTTTCCTTCAGTTAGCCAAAGATTGTGATAAGGTATTTCATGCTATTCTACTCTGATTTCTGAAACTTCTAATTCTCATTTAAGACTTTTCAGACTTTATAGGAGAAAGTGAATTAATTACGATGCTGTGGTTATTTGTCTGTGTCTGTGAAAAAGGATGTGTTTACTCATTGTCTTTTTTCCTAAATTTTGTCTGAACAAGTATGACAGTCTGATTATTGAAAAAAGGTCCAGATTTCCATCTGGCTTTATTGGAATATCTGCTTTTATAGCAATAAGTTTGTTGATAAAACTGTCCTCAAAAGTAGTTTCGCACCTGTAACTTTTGTGTGCTCCCATCTCCAGTCATCTAGGCGCCCCATTTCCTGTTGCACGCTGACAGTAGTGGATGCTCTTGCTACCCTGCCAAAGATACAAGGATACAGCACCACATGCATGTGATGTGTCTAATGAACAATGTTGTCAGTCTGATTCAGGTCTGTGAGGGCAAGGAAACTGTGATGCCACTTTCAGACCTTAGCTTGTACCCTATCACTTAGCTGTGATGCAATAGTTTGCAATTTATTTGAGTCTGGACTGCTGGCTTTGGCCTGAGCTCAGTGCTAGCTGGAGCCTGTTACAGATTGTTAGGTGAGAGAGGGCTGATGCTTTTCAGCAGCACAGCCACACGTGTGGCCATCCCATGTAGTTAGTTGCTGGGTGTTAAAGTGGTGTCTGTATTTTCTCTTCAGCTGTTGAACGGTTGAAGCCTGTTGTTGATCCAAGTCCCTGGCATCTGTTCCTGACCTTTGACTTGTATCTTGGCTCTGGCTTACAACCGTTGGATCATATCCTGACTCTGGTCCTGCCTCCTGGCAGCTTATTTAGTTCCTGTCTTTGGCTTCAGCCTTGGCTTGTATTCTGGCCCTGGCTCCAGACCCTTGGCTGTTAGGTGAGCTCCAGAATTTCAGTGTTTATCCCTGTTCCAGGCTTCAGCCTGAATTGGCTGTGCCCTTGTCTCCTGTAGTGAATGGTCTGCAAACATTTAATAACACTGGGATTGTGTACAAGGGAAGAAAATGTAATTGTTGAGGAAACTTGTCTCTGCATGTCCATGCTCCATCGCCTGTTCCTGATATTCACAAGAATGAGGTCTTGCAAGGAAGGAGATGCTCTTCTTAGCAAGGTTGAAAATTGACAAATATTTTTCCCTTGTTTTTTGAAGCATGCCAGCACAGCCAGTTTAAATGCTGCTTTACATATATCAGAAAGGTTTATGTATATAGGGAAGGTGAAAATGGTAATTTTGGTGTCTTGGAGTATCTGCTTGGACTGTAAGCATTTTCTACAAAGCAGAGATACTGTAAAAAGTAATAACCGACTAAAAAACTGCCAAAAAATTTTTTTAAAATCCAACAAAAGAGAGAGGAAAAATGAGTGCTTACTTGTAAAATACGTTCTCAAATTGTCCAAGTTTCTTAGCTTTTTGGTCTAGAAGGCAGTAAGAGAAACAGTGAAGTGAAGAAGGTTTTTGATAGAGAGAATAACTGTTGTATTTCAACAATTTTTTTAAAAAATTCTTTTATTTTTAGTGAAATGTGATTTTTGCCCTTAGAAGATTTCATCATGTGGACCTGGATCTTTATCTCACCTGACTACCAAAGAAAGATAAGCTGTGAGAGAATGCTGGTCTTCAGGGAATAAACTTGCACTCTAATGTGTTGTCAGCCAGGAGCCAAGGACATGCAATAGCAGAAAACAAATGCTTAAGAAAAACTGACAGTATTGACAAAAATCCAGCTACTGCAGACTTCTCAATGTGTGTCTGTAGAGTAAGGTCTGCTTTTGATTTCTATTTGTAAATCAGCATGACTTCACATTCTGAGATCACCTAAATCAGGAATAGCCTCATCAGTCAAACTGTCTGGTTCCAGACCATTCTGGCTCTCATTTTCACACATACAATATGCAGCATAACTGATAATTGTGCTGTAGTTTTTCCTCAAAAGAACAAAACAAACAATCAAAATAAAAACACCACAACCCAAATCAAAATACATAGGCTTTTTAAAAGGTTGTGAGTGGAACAGTAGAAAGAAGGAGAGGAAAGGAAGAATTTGGTGAGTGGGAGATAAGAGAGGCTATATCTTCCTGGGAGTGTACTAATCTTGGCAAATCTTCCAGGAGGGCAGCAGATAAAGAGCATGGGAGTTGGTGGATAGCACAGGAATGATCTGGAGGATTAGAACAGCAGGAGACATAGGTTTGCATCTAAATGTTAGAAAGAAGACAGTTTTCTCACAGAAAGAAATCAGTGCATGGATTTAATTACAGTTCAGGAAGGCACTGAGAGTTCGAGTTGTGTCAGAAAAACAGTGGAAAAGGTGGCTGATTGGTAGGATAAATGTTACTTCCTCCCATGCCAAAAATTAATTCCATTAAACTCAAACCCATCTAGAATATAGAAGCTTTATTTTCTTTTCCTTGATCCAAGTGAGGCAAATCTGGAGCCTGTTTTTTAACTGGAGTTACTATTAAACACTTAAATCTATACTGATTGTGTTTGTTTTCTCTGTCTTATTCATTGACCATGTCAACAGGCAAGCTGCTTTCAAGTCTGATTCTTGTAACAATACTCCCTCCTGATTTCTGCATTTTCCAACCTAACTTTTTCCGTACCTATTATTTTTTTCTCATTTCCAGCACCTTGTATTGGTAGATTTCGCTGTAATTCTCCAATCTTTTAGTAACAGGGTTTGTTGTCTTATGATGAATGTCTTGTTGGTTTAAGTCTTCTTCACTGGATTTTCAGAGTGGTAGCCTTGTATCAGTATACTAAGCAGAACTCTGGTAGATGCCTGAGTATATGTTATGGCAAAAACAGACAAGGGCAAGTGCAGTGCTGTATGTCTTTTTGGATAGAAGTACTTAAGCATGTCTCTCTGTGTGGAGATTGTAGACTTGCAATTCAGGGAGCTGGAACTCCCATGATGAGCTGTATGCAGTTCTTACTTGTCTAATAAAGTGGATTCCTGCTTAATTCAAAGTCACATTCCAGATTGCACAAGAACTGTGCCCTTATGTAACCTCTTACAAACGTCCAATACACCAAGACATCTTGCACTCATTGTGCGGCAGTAATGTACTGTCTTCGTAGCTGCAGACTCAGCCTGTCTGTCTAAGCTTCAGCCACTCTCTCAATTGCTGTAGCCCACTCTCTTTTAGAGGAAGACACAGGGGAAAAACTAGCGGTCATGGTGAGCCTTATTTCAGTCTTGTCACTCTTGTTGCAAGTTATGTTATTGTCTAGACGTAAGGCCTAGACTGGAAATCTAGCTGCACCAACCAATTAGGACTACATACAGCAGCCTTCTGGCTGGTTTTATGCTGAGCTGCTCTGCTTTTTATTTGGAAACCTTGCTTATGTGGATGGTTTAGGATATAGCAGCTGAAGAATTAAAACACTTAATCCTTCTGAATCATTGGTTGCTTTTGGAGAAACCAATGCAGTGGCTTTATGGATCTGACTTTAGCTTCTTTCAGGCCATGAGATTCAAGCCCTCTGCTGACTCTGAAAAATAGTATTTCTTGGGATGCTCATAAATCTTACTCAAATCACTTCTACACCCTTGTTTCTGCTTTCCTCTCTCCATCCTGTCCCATGGATGCAATGTATTTTCTCAAATCTATATCAAATCTATTAGTGTCTGCTCCTTAGTCATTGTTGCCTACTGTTTCCCCTCTTGCTTTCAGACACTTGGTTGTTTTCTCATCAAAATCAAAGCACTGTAAATTAAACAGCCACAGGACATTGTGTTCTTGTAAGTAGGTCAATGCTCCAAGGGCCAGTGCCACAGAACGATCTCTGAAGTTCATATAGTTCAAACCCCCTACTCAAAGCAGTAGAGTCCTTTCCCCAATGGGGATTAATCCTGCACATCAGTCTGTTGTCTGTGCTTGTCAGGTATCAGGTTTGCCCACCTACAAGCCACTAAATTTACCATTTATCTTCAACAGGTTCATGTTTCTAAGACTAAAACTTTACAGTACTGAGCTTGCATTTGGCTTGGTAGCATTATTATACCAAATTGTGCTGACTGTTATCAATCCTACTCATCCTCAAAAATCACCTTGGCAAAATTGTTATGCTTAACAGTATCTGTTAGCTTAGCAGAATTTTTTATGTTCCTGTTATATCTCATAACATTATGTTTTCTGCTCTTTCTGGTTTTGTTTACTTGTTTTAGCAAGGAACATCAAAAAGCTAATTGTTTTACAAGAAAAGGTATGCATTTGAAAACAGCTATTGCTTCAGTGTTGCTGCAAATTATGGTATCCTACCAAAATTTGCACTCCATCCTACAGTATAATGCATGATTGGGAAGAGTATGGGGTCAACCACAAGACTGTTATTTTTTCATAAAATAGTTTTCCCTGAGAGTTTGAAAACCTGTAAGTCTTTGGTTTTAAACAATTTACTGGAAGAAATGCAATGAACATATCATCTAGTTATGTATATGTTAGCACCAGCTGCCTTTGTAATTTGAACTGCCTGGATTAATTGAGCAGCTACCTGATTAAAAATTGGGCTACAAATGAGCAAGTAAATACTTCGCTGTTTTGAACAAGTCAGAGTTTGGGGGGTTTGTGTCAGCACTCTTGCTGTTTTTTGGCAGCTGTATTAACGAGCAGCTTTTCTTTCGTTGTTCAAATAAAAGCAGAACAGCCTTTGAATTTTGTACTCAGAAATTCCACTCATCTGCCTAATGTTCTTTTTTTAATTAGAAGGATACACATATGACTTAATTAATCAAGCCTGTCTTAGGGAATTATGCATTTATTAATGGTTTCTGCACTCAAACACATTATTAAGGGATTTGTGCTAAGTACCTGACATAAAACAGCCTAATTTTGCTTGCTTTGCCTAATGTATTGAGAAACGGCTTGTTGATCAGATTTCAAAACATTCATGCTAAGAACTAATGTCCTATTTAGAATGTTTAAAAATGCAGCAATTTGGCAACTGAGTACTCTACTGGGTTGTATTTAAAATGAAGTCAGTGCCAGACAAGAAATGAAAAGGATGGAACTTTTTTGCATAGTGATGATGGAAGAAATTAAAATAAGAAAGATTGCTTCGCTTTGGGCTTTTTTTTTTTTTTTTAAATAGAAATTAAGTGGAATAAACATATACTTCCATCTATTCATCAAGAATTGGAATTCGTGATTGGTTTTTGGTTTTTTGGCATGCACCTTTGAGTTTAAGAAACATTTCTTCAGTCATGATTCACATGATCCACATTACGCGGAGTATGAGAGCACTTCTTCTGCAAGTGTTTAACCTTGGTGATATTCCTGTGTCTCATCCTGTGTAGAGACTGACTGTCCTTATTTTTTGTATATGTGCTATCGCAGTGCCTTATCTATAGAGAAGTGACAGATGCTTGTCTTTAACAAAAGTTATGCCATTTTGAAGCCATTAAGATTTGTTTATGAAAATCATGCAGATGAACACACACTTCCACACTAACCTACATGAAGGTAAACAGAAAACCTTTTCAGAAAGAAGAAGAACTTAGGCTGATGTGGTTAGAAATAAGTTATCACTGTATAAGGAAAATTTCAATCTTTACAGGCTGTCTCTCAGCAAGACGAGCTGGCTTCTGTCCTTTTGGGTCTGGGTCTGAGCATGTTCAGTTCTCTGGGGCACTATGTATTACCCTCTTTAATGTCCTGCCTGAGACAAAGACACTGTGTTATCTCGTTTTGATTCTGCTGGTCTAGGACAGCCAGATTTGATTAAACTGATCCTTCTCCCTGCTGCAGTTTTCTAGACACTGCAAGCTGCCATTCATCTTCCTGGGGAAATGAGAAGGATCCCAGTAGAAAGAACAATTACTGCCCTACGTAGCTCCAAGCACCCATACAAAAACCCCCCACTTTCTAAAGCTTTAGTCTTTTCACAGTTTTAAAATATTTTTACGTCCTATTTACTTAAGATTCGGGATTCTCTCACACCGCTCCCTTCTCCAATGCCCCGCTTTGCTTTCTTCCATTGGAACAATTCTTTACTCCTTGTATAAAACAATTGGTGAATGCCCTTCATTGTAACTTTAGGTCTGTTTGTCTCTTTTTGGGTGATTTGTTACTGAAAAGTTCACCTGGAACTCCCAGGCAGTGACTGCTAACATTTGTCTACTGGTATTTTGGGTGAATAGAAGCTAATCCTGACTCAATCTTCTTTGTTAGTTCAGTTAAGTCTACAGGAATGAGGCACAAAGAGTTTGAAAGGAGTTTAAGTCCCACATGTGTACTTTAGGTCTCATAAAGTGTGCATGGACAGTTTCTCCAAATTTGAATGAAAGCTTGAAAAAGACATAGTTAATTTTGAAGAAACAGAAAAGTGCCTTTGTGGTGCATGGAATGGAGAACAGGAAAGAGAAAGAAAGAGAAAATTGAATTATTTTCTAAAGGTTAAACCAGGCATTTTGAATTAATGTTGAAGTCTCATTTCCTCCTCTCTGATGGTTTGCCTGTCACTGAAGAGGATTAAAGCTATATGGGATCTGAATTCATGTAAATGTTAATGTGTTGACCTTATCCTGCTTACTTCATTCTTCTGCTTCCCATGGTAGTAAGACTAACTCTCATAGACAAACTCTTTCAAAATGGACTCCTCTTCCATGTTATCCAGGTTCTTCAAAGAAAAAATCAGAATGAACCATTAAAGCAAGTGATCAGGTGTACAGAAATTTGATGAGCTGGGCTTGATTTATTTCCCATCTTTGAAAATGCTGTTTATTTGTCACTATTTTTTTCTTGCTTTTAACTAGAAGTCTGTAACTATTTCATTTTCCTTTTTAAATTACTGAAATTTCTTATACAAAGTCAGTGAGGAACTTGGTACAGGGCTCCATTGAGAGCCCCACAGTCAAGGCGTACTAGTCTAGAGCCAAGAGATGCTTTGTTAGTTTCCTTGTCAAAGGAATGCAGTTTTCTGACAATACAGGTACGATGCATCTGTAATTTGCATTCTGAGCAATGATTTGTGACTACTTTAACAGGAAAGGCATAGAAATGTTGGACTTCACTTTTTATGTTACTTGAAAATGATAGTTTTAATCTGGAGGCAATTTCAAGAGCTGGCTGTCAGAGGCTGCAAAAGGTTTCACAAACAGTAGATACGGAATTTAAACTTTCGTAGCTACAAGCATTATGTTAGCACTAACTAAAATATGAGACCGTAATTCCTTTAGTTCCAATCATGAGAAATTATTTTGAAGATGTGTAGAAAACTATGCTTAGAAGACTAGAAAAATTGTGAGCTGGTTTACAAACAGTGGTTGTTCGTAAATTATAGTTGTTTTTTCTGGTATGAAAATGCGTTATACTACTAGAATAGTTGATTCAATGTGCTTCTAACTATAATTTTAGTCATGGCAAACAAGACGTATTAGCTTGTTGCCTGGATATTGTGTCTAATTAAAATGGAAGTGACACATGAGAGACTCAGGAATTTTTGGAAGCAGGTGTAGGGAAAGGGAATTACAATCAGTACAAGAACTCATAGAAGACAAATACTGACAAAATTATCAAAATGTAATGAATTTGTAAAATAATCACAGATTGGAGGTGTTTACTTTGGAGAGGAAAAATAGTATTTAACAGCCCAATCAAAAGAGACATATGGTAAAGGTGAGAAAACAGTAGAGCAGTAGTAGTTAAGGTAATAGACAGGAAAAAATGGATGTGTTGTATTGGAAGCAAATGATGAGTAAATTGTAAGGAAACAATGATAGTTCTGGTCTCAAATGGGATTTCAGTAGGTTTGCAATGTATTGTACACAGGTCAAAGTGTACTCATTCTTACACTAGTCACTTAAAACTGCGACTTATATCCTCCAAATCTTGACACTTAGCATTACTTGTCTTTTTTTTCCTCATAAACTGCTGGTTGTCCTTTGCAGAAGTCATTCACTGGTTGGCTGTCTCCAGAGTGCTCCCTCTGTAATGACAAGCTCATATATTCTCTGCTGCTCAACCAAGCCAGACACCTCCTCAGGGTGTATCATAGCTGTTTCTCAGTCTGTGCTTCTGTTTTGGGCTTTTTATCCCACAGCGGGTTTGGTAATGTGTGTGCTATGTACTTGCACTGCATCTTGGCATTCTTCCTAGGACCACACTGCCTTAGGTACTAGAAAGTGCTCACAAGTCCTGCATGCAGTCTGAATCCAACTTAGATTTTGGCAACGGCTTCTGCAACTTAATTTTTGATGATTTAGTTAATAGTGCTCTGCATGCGAGGTTTTACTAGGAAACAGTAAATGGGTGTGTGTACTGTGTGGCAGATCAGACGTCTTGTTTTGTTACAGTATAGCTGAGTCTTTAGACCGTTCATGTTAAGTAGTCAGCTGCTTGAGCCTTTTCATCAAATTTTCTATTTCTAAACACCGAAATATTTGGATATACCTTTAGAGTAGCTGGGTTTGCCCATGTTAGAAGCACACATATTAGAGCGCACATATTAGGGCACTCTTTTACTATACTGCTGTGGGTTTTGTTTTCTTCGAAGGTCTGCTAAACCCTCCCATAGCTGTATGTTCACAATATGCTGGAAGACATGGTGCATGCTTCTAAATAACCTGGTGGATTGTCTCTTGGCTGAAATTGAAACTTCAGTAAGGCATTTGTCCCACTGGGAGCACTAATGTCTGATGTAACTTTTAACCCAGGGCGTCTCATTTTTCCCCAAGAAAAGACCTCATTTGTGTAGTGCATACTGGGCCTCCCTAGCTCTGGCCACAGAGAACCTCTAGACACAGTCTTGTGGCATCTATTGCAGTTTTCTTCTAAGGGGGAAGAAAATCTAGGAAAGTGTTTAATGATTTTAACTGTTTCACTAGTGGCTGCAGTGTCTGAAGACAGCTCTCTTTCTTTCCTCTTATTTCCTTTTTCAGAATAGCTGTGTCATGCACTGGAGCCAATTAGTCTGGCTCTTGCTTCCCACTTCCAGCTGTTCCTGCAGGCATCCAAACTCATCTCTGTAATAAAGTCTGGACATCTGTGGCAGCAGCTGGGAGCAGGGAATGAAAGCCAGGGCTTTGAGGCCTGCCAGCTCTCTATCTAGTGGTCTGAAGACTTGCTGTGCAGTGCACTCCCAGGCTCAGAGAACGGCTGCCTCTGGCTTCACAGTCCTCCTCAGGCCAGCACTGGTCCTGTCTTGCTCAGTGCTGGTGTGGTGGGGAGCATAGCCTGCTTGCACACTCACAGTCAGGGGGTTCAACAGTCTTGGAGTGAAGAGGCAATGATTTCATCAGTGCATGGTTCTGTTTGGCCCCAGGGAAAGCTATTCTCACTGCTGGTTGCAAAAGTACAAACGGAAGGGTAAATAAGACACATGGCTCACTAGATGTGCTGGCAATTTCACAGGGCTGGGTTCAGACAGAANNCGTTCATGTTAAGTAGTCAGCTGCTTGAGCCTTTTCATCAAATTTTCTATTTCTAAACACCAAAATATTTGGATATACCTTTAGAGTAGCTGGGTTTGCCCATGTTAGAAGCACACATATTAGAGCGCACATATTAGGGCACTCTTTTACTATACTGCTGTGGGTTTTGTTTTCTTCGAAGGTCTGCTAAACCCTCCCATAGCTGTATGTTCACAATATGCTGGAAGACACGGTGCATGCTTCTAAATAACCTGGTGGATTGTCTCTTGGCTGAAATTGAAACTTCAGTAAGGCATTTGTCCCACTGGGAGCACTAATGTCTGATGTAACTTTTAACCCAGGGCGTCTCATTTTTCCCCAAGAAAAGACCTCATTTGTGTAGTGCATACTGGGCCTCCCTAGCTCTGGCCACAGAGAACCTCTAGACACAGTCTTGTGGCATCTATTGCAGTTTTCTAAGGGGGAAGAAAAACTAGGAAAGCATTTAATGATTTTAACTGTTTCACTAGTGGCTGCAGTGTCTGAAGACAGCTCTCTTTCTTTCCTCTTATTTCCTTTTTCAGAATAGCTGTGTCATGCACTGGAGCCAATTAGTCTGGCTCTTGCTTCCCACTTCCAGCTGTTCCTGCAGGCATCCAAACTCATCTCTGTAATAAAGTCTGGACATCTGTGGCAGCAGCTGGGAGCAGGGAATGAAAGCCAGGGCTTTGAGGCCTGCCAGCTCTCTATCTAGTGGTCTGAAGACTTGCTGTGCAGTGCACTCCCAGGCTCAGAGAACGGCTGCCTCTGGCTTCACAGTCCTCCTCAGGCCAGCACTGGTCCTGTCTTGCTCAGTGCTGGTGTGGTGGGGAGCATAGCCTGCTTGCACACTCACAGTCAGGGGGTTCAACAGTCTTGGAGTGAAGAGGCAATGATTTCATCAGTGCATGGTTCTGTTTGGCCCCAGGGAAAGCTATTCTCACTGCTGGTTGCAAAAGTACAAACGGAAGGGTAAATAAGACACATGGCTCACTAGATGTGCTGGCAATTTCACAGGGCTGGGTTCAGACAGAACCTGCAGACCAGGAGCCCACCAAGACCCACAGCTAACCACCCCTCCACTCACCTTCTAAGCACATAGGAGAGGTGGGGTAAACATAAGCACTGCTTCTGTTCTGTGAAGGTGCCTGCTGGTTATGGTGTGTGAAATTTGTGTGTGCTGAATTTGCTTTATGAGCAGAGATTCAAGCACTGCTGCTCTTTCCCAGAGTCTAGCTGCTGAATGAACTGTCAAGCCACCCACTTCAAATCTTCCATAAGCATAACCACAGGTACATCTTTCAACAAATATAAATTGACTAATTAAAAAAAAATGTGTGTTGTACTTTTATTTTTTTCTCTTTTCTAGGCAACAGTTAGTTTTTTGTATGTGTGTGTACAAATACGATCATGCTGGTGCCTACCATTGGGGAACATCCCTTCCTTTTCTGCTGGAAATGTTCTGGTTCGCCCAAGCGAAACTAAAAGAGTTTCAGAAATTGCTGGAGCTGTAAATTCATATGCTTGCTTTTCTCTGGCTCCATCTTCATCAGCAGAGAATACTGTGAAATATTTTAAAGGCTTCTACACATCTCGTACATTTCAAGACAATCAGACACAAGTTCTTGCTATTGATATCCCATCCACTTTGCCTGTATTAAGTGGATTAGGGAAGTGAATTTTTTGTTAAAAGGACTTTTAAACAGTGTTATCATCTCAGTAGGTAATACTAATAGTCTAGGTTTGCCCATATAGAAAAGTTAGACAAAGGAAAACCTGGAGACAAGTGAGTTTCTGATGTATGAAAGATGGGTGTCCTGTCTCTATATCTCTAGATGAGGTTCCTTTGCCGTAAAAGGGTGCTAGACTTGCATAGGTGCATATTACTGAATTGCTAATCAGACCTGAATTAGGAAAATGTCACTGAACTCATATAATCAGTGCTAGTTTTGAAGCCTTGGATTATGTTCTTTTCTCCCAGTGGCTTCTATTCAGTGACTTGTAAATTACGCTACTTTTTCTGCTTCCTTTCCAGTGAAACTTCTAAATGGAAGAATAGTAAAAGAGCTTTGTAGAAGGTTTCTTACTGCACAAGTGTCATTGCTCATATTGAAAAAATGGATGCTCTGGCTGCAGGTGTTTGTAGAAATAAAAAAACGATAAAGACATCTGGCTAAATAATAAATGTGGCTGAACTGAGTGATTCTTCATTCCAAGGCTGATAGTTGCAAAAAACACTGAATGATATTCAGCTGAAGTTAATGTAAAGACTAAAGCACAACATGCTGTTAATTGCTATGAACAACTAAATTGTTTACCTTTTGTATCAAAGAAGAAAGAATTATGTTTTGTTTTAAATGCACTTATATTAGGTTCAGATTTCTCAGCACAGCATTACATTAAACCAGTTTTCATCTAAGAGGGCAAAGTTCAAAGCTTTTCAGTGATATTTTTAATGATTTTTAGCTAGTATTGGAAAAGTTTTGCTTGGGAATCCATTAGGAAACTTAGAGCAGCTGCAACGGATATTTTGTCTCCTCACATACTAAAATGGTCTTTAAGTGAAGTGTGTGATTAAATTTATAGGTCCTCTCACGCCCTTCACAGGGAAAAGTACCAACTTAGTGCACATGTATGTTTTTCTGAAAGCCTTTTGCAAATGCTAATTTGGCTCTATACTGTACTGAAACAAAGTGATTGTATACCTTACTTATTGTTGCTGTTGTTGTTGAAAGAAATATCTGGTTAAATTGCCAGGACTTGAGGGGAAAAAAACGGCTGCTTTTCTGTGCCCTGTGAAATTTCTGTCTTAGCTTCCTGATATACTTGGCAAGGCTTTTAAATCAATGTTTAAATAGGAAAACATCCTGATCATCTGAAAAACCCTGTGTTTCTGGAAGACATTTATAAAATAACTCCTGACTATTTCACAAATAACGGCATACTGCATTTGCTGGAAATGTGTACCATACGTCTCCTTGGGGATTAAGCTTTTACCTCTAGATACTGGAAAGCAAATAGAATTTCTTTGAATAAAGGAAAAGACACAGAGAAACAGAACCTGGATTCCACAACAGCTTTCACAAAAAGTGTGTTGTCTGGAAATACAGAAGTTTTTACATGGTGAGCATGAGACAAGGAGTAGGAATCACTGCAGGATGACAGTGGTGGGATAGGATTCAGACTGCAACAAACTCTGGGGATCTAAATTGCTCCACTCTGAACATGCTTTCCAACTACACACCTGCCAAGAACATTTTCATTTCATAGACAAATCAATTGGCAAGAGTAGGTTAATTTTCTTCTCAGGTTTGAGGCCAGGCAAACTTCCTGACTTGTGAAGCACGCCGTAGCTGCAGACCCAAGTCTGCTCCCATCACCCAGTGATGTATCAGCCTGGGGCTTTCTTGCCTATCCCTCCCACGGTGAACCTCTTCTGTTTCTCCTTTCAGCTCACCTTTCGCTCTGTCATTATTAACTTGTAGGAATAACAGAAAAAGCAGAAGTAAGTGGTGATTCCATACCTAGCTGTTATTCTGTGGCAAAGTTCTCAGGCTGAGGGAGTAAGACTTAAAATTCCTCCCATGCTGTTGCGTGCTCTATGTGCACTTGCAAAAGGGATGATGGAAGACTGTGAATGATCCTGGGATGGGTATTCTGGCCCTCACCATTTCAGGTTTTCATTCAGCTGATCTTCCAGACTTTCTGCCAGTTGAAAATTTGAAATAAAATTCTAAATTGCCTAATTGAGAGAATGAGAGGAGCAGTCAACTGGTTCCTCATCAGTTTCTTGTAGAGGTAAATGGTGACATGGCGGGATACAGAGCTCCAGTGATTGGGCCACAGAAAGATGTAGTTTCAAATAATAAAAACGAGGATTTCTTTTCTCACTTTTTTATGCAATGTAATTATTGCACAAAATATAGTTATTTTATAGATGTATTATTCAATGGAGTTATTTTTACAATGAAATTAACTGTACCAGCAGCTGCTTAGTTGTCACGAAGTTAGGACATCTTGGCAGCCATGTCTTGGGCAGTGGAACACTATTCATGAGTTGTAGAGTTACGATGTAAACCAATGACTGGATGTCAGAGTAAGTTTAGGTGTCCTCTATCTCTCTACATTGATTTTACTTAATTTTTATGAGAGTAAGGAGAGAAGAAGGAAGAAGCAATCACTCTTGAGGAGATGTTCTTGCTGCTATTGGTTTTGATGTGGTCTTTGCAAGGAAACAAACAAACCCTCTAGGTAAATGGGAGCACTGACCGTGTTACTCATCAGTACACTCTAGAAAACTGAATGTCTGGTCATATTACACTTTTAATAGAGAAGAGTATGAAATTCTGCCTATAGTTATCATAATAAAAGGCTTCAGATAGACAAAATCTGTTAATGTGTAGGATACATTTTTAGAAAGTGCATAGGCATCTGTTTATCTGGACATTTTCTGTAAGACCTTAGAATAAGCTAAATCTGGATATGTCTCATCCTTTTCATCCTAAAGTTTGATTTGAAAATGAATAATTTATTTGCCAATAAAATCTTTACGGGGTTAAAAAAAAAGAAGACATTGCTGCTTTCTCTGTTGGACAAAAGTTACCTCAAGCATTGAGTGTTTCTTTACCTCAACCTGACATTTGAGCACTTCAAGAAGAGAAATATTCTGGCAGAGTCACAAGCACAGTTGGTTCTCAGTAACATGTTGTATATGTGATAAGTGATTCTCAAGTATGCCAGTGTACAATCTCAATCACTGTGTAAGTGAGTAAAGATGATGAAAGGAGGTTCATAGCACTTGTTTGACAGCACAAGTTTTGTGAAGTCAGAAGATGGGTACATCCTCCAATCACCAGAAAAAATCTAATTATTCTTTGTTTTATTGACAACACAGGTCTTCCAGAGGTAACAGAAGAGGATGTGATATTTGTGCCTCTCTTTGCTCAATTAGAGCCATACTATTTCTTTGAAAGCTCGTTTAGGAAAAATAACTCTTCAGATGTGCTACACTGACCCTTGACTGCTCAAGGGCTAAATAATATCATCTTAGATTGAGAGTAAAATTCCTATGGGGTATTTTCTGACATATCTCTGTGTAAATTATTGAATAGCTAGAGAAGTGTGTTAATAAACATATGATCTTACTGTTCAAAAAATAAATTATATATTCATAAGGAGCTTATGTCTCATATGCTGAAACTTACAAAACTTAATACAGCCATTATAATTTTCCAAAAAAAACTTATTAAAAAAATAGAACACCTTTAATGGTACCTTTGACCTTCAACTATTTTATAAATAATGGTAATTCCTTGGGCTCTTAAAGAGATTTCTAACTTCATTCTGAAGATGGGGAAACTAAGGTTGAAGCATTCCATGTTCTTTCAAAAAGAAAAACAGTGGGAAAAAAAAGGGATTTGAATCTGAGCTTTTGACATCAACTTGAATAAGGTCCTTCCTTAAATGTATGCATCAAACCCACCATTCCAGAAGGTACCCCCATTTCTGCGCTGCTACTTAGTGTATGACTAAAATGGGGTTATGGCTAAAATAGGCTCTTTGGCTCTCTAAGATCAGGAAAGTTGAGCCAGTGGCTGACAGCTGTTTGGCACACCTGGATTCAAGTCCTCTGTTTGTTAGCCTTCTCAGAAAGATCTTTAGTACCTGTGAGGGGATGTAAGTAGAACTAGGCATCAGAACCAAAAGTGTGATTCGCAATTCCAAGCATAAATGTTTAGTCACCTTTTATTTTTTGGCAGTAAAGTTTTCAGTCCCTAGAGTTCTGCCAAAACCCATTTTTCTGTTGTTAGTGCAGAGGTGATTAGTGCTTTAGTCTTGCCCAATTTTCGAAGTAAAACTCCCCCAGTTTCCACCACCTTTCTCCCTAGACACCATCTCCTGTAGAACCTGATCAATCATGCATGTTTTTCACCCATCTGAAGCAAAGTTGTGCAACTGAACTTCACACACAGTACGTTAAGGACCATCTCTACCTCTTTCCCTGCTCTTCACTTTACTGCATTGGACCAAGTACGGTGTATTGAGTGAGAGACTTGAGTTTTAGTTTCTGCTCTCACAGATAGAGCTATTTGCATATTTTGAATTAGAATTATTATAGAAATATTAATATTTACAGCTCAGCTATGACATACAGAACTGCTATTTCATGAATATGGTCTTGCTGTTTTGGAAAACTTAATCGCATGAGACTGTTCATAAATTTGTGACATTTACTGTTAAAATCAGAATAATGCTGAATGCCTCACTGCTTTTCAGTCATTCACATTTCTCTATGATAACTCTTCTTGGAGGGGATTTATTCATTAAGCTGGGCAGCTTACAGATTTTAAACTGTTTTTTATTTTGTGTTCTGGACTTTAATTGCTGGTGGCCTCACTTCAGTGAACTCTCATCTGTATTTTAGTTTTTGTGCCTGCTTTGTGTGGGATTGCTCTTATTGTGAGAACAAATTTACTTTCAAACAATTATTTTTGTTGGCAGTTATCTACAAATAACACAGAAACCATGTCAAACTCATTTCACTGAATGAAGAAAAAGCAATTGTTGCAGTTTGTCTTTTCTTGTTTGTTAGTTAAGCCACAGCATATGTTAAGAGAAACTACTTTTGGCTTGGTTTGGGGTATTTCTTTTGAATCAAAAATAAATAACACCAAACACCTTATATATGGAACATTTTCCTAGCATCTGGGAAGTGTCTTCTCTTTACTACCACTATAAACAGTTTCATATATTTCTGTTTCACTAGAACACAAAAAGGTTGATTGTAACTATTTTCAGCTATTGATGATTGAAAAAAAATAGCTGCAAGGATTATAGCCAATCAAGATGCTTCATGTGCAATGTTCATGAAAGTCAGAGTGGGATTTCAAAAGACCTCAAAGGTTGCTTATCTACATCCTTCTTCTATTCAACTCCTCATCAGAAGAAACTGGCCCAATTTCTTGTATCCGAAAGAATATAGAAGCTATCCTACTAATTCAGGGACCATAAATTATCTTCTTGGGAGTACAGAGAGAAAAATGATGGGCAAGCAATTGCAAGACATTTCTGAACACCTTCAGCTGATTTCACTGCTTATGGAACTGAATTCTTCTCAATGATGTAATGGTGGTATGAAATGTTAGGAAGCTGAGATTGTGGAGTCCCTTAGGAGGAAGAGGACAGTCACTCAAGAAACCAGAGGTGACTGAAGAAATACTGCTGGATTAATGATCATTGATCTATGAGATCTGCTAAGATCATGAGACAGCTTGAGGCACTGTGTTATCACAAGTCAATGTGCTGTGTGTGTACTAGGTGACATAATGTGGGACTCACTCTGGCATGGGGTCAATAGCTTTCCTCTAGTCTCCCTATACTGATGTCCATACATTTGTTGATCTGAATTGTGCGGTTTTCAGATTTCACTTCAGGAATTTTGTCAGTCTCTTACTAGATTTGTACAGTTTCCCTGCTAAAGGATGACATAGGAGAAATATTTCTCTTTTGCATAATTTGCAGAGATTCTTGGTTATAGTCCCTAATAGAAGTAACTCCCAAGTATTATTAGATTTGAATCATTGTCTGTATTACAGAGGTGCTAAGCATTTTTGCAGCTGGTCAAAATGCTAAAACCTAGACATTCTTCTTTTTGCTATTGTGGATTCTCCAGGAAACCGATTTTCCACTCCCAGCAAAGGTTTAGTATTCAGATATGAACTATCCTTAGAATCAATTGTGTTCCCTGCCCATCATCATCTTTCTGACCCTGGCAGCTCAAGAAGAGTGCTCTGCTTATCTTATTCAAATAAAACTCCACGCCCTTTTCCAGGGCTCAGGGAGATAACACATTTCTTTATTTTTTCAGAGTAAATCTGTATCCACAGTAATATCACTGATAGCAGTCCTGATCCTGAAGGACAAAGCACTATATCTTAAGGGAAGAAAAAAAATCGATCCTATACATGGGAGCTTCAAATGTGATATTTGTAGACTTTCTGTTCAAACTATGGCTGTGTGGCTTTACTTGCAGCAAATTTAATTTAGGTAAGTTTTACTGAAAATAACTGGGCTCTGAATGTTACCCATTATGCAAAGAACTGTAAATGCAGAAAAATGAAATGAAGAAATGTAAAATCCAAATATCATTTATGGGGTCACTCTTATGCAGTTGGTGACTAGGTTCAGATTGGAAGGTTTTAGGGAAGAACCTCAGGGAAAAATTTTCACACTTTGCTCATGGGGTGAGCCTGCAGAGTGTGAACATTAGCACTTTCCAGATAACCCTCACACACCACTCCACATGCCAAGATAAAAGTTCTCCATGACCTTTCAACTTTTTACCAAGAATTGAAGAAATATCCTTGTTGGTGTCTGAAAAGACTGTAAATAATTGGTTAAAATGTATCTCTGAGTCTCTATCAAAATAAAATTTTGTATAGTAAGGGAAGGAAGCAAAGAACTCAAGCTGACATATAATACCCTTTTCCTGCAAATTTTATTTTAATTTTCTTATATCCACTGGTTTAGAGATTGAAAAGTGTCATCCCCAGGCATTCTGATTTCCCGCATTTTGCAAGCATTGTATATAGCTCTTGGCAATAAAATACAATTATAAGCAATGTTAGAATGTATATTTACCGTGTAAATTAATTGCAGAATGGCAGATTTGGGGCCTCTCTTTAAATTAAAGATGGACTAAACAAGGTTTTGGGTTACAAATATATTAATGAGATTGTATTGTTTCACCTCCAATTTTTGTTGTTTTAAAAGTACTCCCTCTGAGAAAATTTTTGGATGATTAAAAAATGTTTATGCAATGGCAAAACTGTAGTTTTACTTGCTTCAGAGAAGGGATTTCAAAACCTTAGAGGGTCTTACCATTTTGAAAGAAAAACTATTGAGAATTATTAGACTTTCAAACCATATTCTCACATAGCATAAAGATGATACAATTATAATTTTTTCCCCATCTTTAACATTGAAACACCAGTAATTGGGGGTTTGTGGGTCCAGTGTTCAAAGATACAGTTAGCACCTATGTGTAAAAAATATTTGTTTTCTAATCTCACAGGATACAGGATTCACTGTCTGAGTAAACATATCTCTGTATGCCAACTGCAATCACATTCTAGCTGGTCTATACATATCTCCTTTTGTAGCCTCCTGCCCGTATCTGTTTCAGCAGTATCTAGTGAAAAAAGATATAATCTATTTCTGCAGGTCAAATAGTCCTCAGCAGTCAGAAAAGTCTAAGGGAACAGTGCACTGCTTATTTGGCTGATTGCATCAAATAGAAATCAAAGCTGTAAGTTACATTCTAAAATCAGGTGCACAGAGGCTAGATTTTGTAGGCAGTGTGATTGGTTATTTGCATGTTTCCTTCCTTTTGCCTTGTAGGAAGATGTTTTGTCTTGGAGATGAAATAAGCAAGGGCTAAACTAATTAACTAACCAGCAGTGATCTACAGTCTCAGCACCTCACATTCCTGAAGATTTATCCCATTTTGAATACACTGCCATTTCACTCCAGGGAAATAAAGATTGCTGCCTATTAAAGATGGGGACAGAAAAAGGCACCTTCACTGGAGACAGCCTGTACAAGAAAATAATACTGTAATCATTCCCTCCAATCAGCTGAAAAGGATTAAATCTTCTGCTTCTAAAGTAATGTTCCAATTGAGCCTTGGGGAAGAATAACTCATGATTAGGGAGAAGGCTGGTCTAGCAAATGTGAACATTATGTCCATTACTTAAACACACTTCCTGGGCTGACTGCTAATGTACCCAGGGGACCTTGCAGCAGCAGCAACTGATAGGAGCTATGAAATAGGCCGACAAGGACAAGAAGTATTATCATCTGCATTCAACAGCACTACATAGACTTTACCACTGTTAAATCACTGCCTTTGGTAAATAGCCCAGATAACTCATTTTAATAGAAGAATTCTTCTCTTCTTTATGTGTATTAAACAACAGACTCTTATGAGCTGTGGCAGTGTATTGATTCCTGGGAAAGGCAGAGTGAATACCAATTCTGTAATTTATGCTGTTTTGTGGCTCTGGCTGTATTTGTTATGCATAGTGTATTAAACATTCAATAGCTCAATTTAATCTTTGCAGCCAAATTGCGCAGCATATCATGCCAGATAGTGGTTGTTTCATATACACAGCCCATCTGCTTCCTGTTCTATAATTCATTCAGCAGGCAAAGTTTCTGGCAGCCTCAGGCTACCACACATATATATGTGTGTGTGTATGTATGTGTGTGTGTGTGTGTGCATGTATATGTATGTATACACACACATACACACACACATACAGATCATACAGACCTAGACATACATGCAAACTTACCTAAGGGCATCAAAAGTGTTTGATGCTACCTCATTTTTTGGTGTTATTCTATGACTGAAAAAACCCACTAAAATTGTCACAAGAAGTTATGTCTTAGGAAGGTGTCCTCTTCATTTTAAAGGAATTGTGGAGGTAGCATTCCCAGCTTCAGCTCTGTGAGTGGTTTTAGAGACTAGTGGAAATTCAAAGTGGGAAAAGCTAAATCAAAACAAAGCACTCTTCTTCGTCCAGGAAAAATAGCTCTTTCCAAATAGCTCAGAGGGCACACTAGTCCTAAGGATATGGCTGTTCTGAAGCCCTAACCTGTACTCCCGCTGCTATGTTTCAGAAGTCCTATTAGCTTTATGCATGTCCATTGTGTGCACATATGCAATGTGCACTTCTCAAAAAATTGCTTTGAAGTTATCCTAACCATTGCAGCTGGGGCATTAGACTCCAGCCGGAGCTGGGGAAGCTTTGCTGCATCACACGAAACTACAGCTGGTAGCTGTGCAGGGCATGTCTCTCGACAACTCTGCAGGGGAATTGGAGCCAGAGGTTTCTTGCTCAGCTTTCGGATGCTGTGTGTTGGAAGCCTTGGTTAGCTGGAGGCTGCTAATATCCACTGGTGTTGGTGGGTAGGAGGTGTTCTGAAGTGGTTTCACCTAACTAAAGGTCTTCTTTTTCTGTGAGGTATTCTGACATAAAAGACACCTTCCAAGTCTGCTTTGCATTTTTTTCCTTCTTCCAGTTATATCTTCAAATTACTTCCCCCAAGTAGTTTATTTGCAATTTTGGCATCTATTTGGAACTAAGTGTGGTACTCTGGTATGGAGAAGTAAAATGGTCTCTACAGCAGGTGTACTAGCTTTATCGGCAAATACTGTTAATTGCACCCCCATTAATTGCCTTGGAGTTTGGGCATACAATGTTAGGCATCTTTAAAGATGTTGGACATCTTTAATAAGATGGTCTTTGCTGAATGGAGCTGGAAGTGAAGACTGGTAACACTGGTACAGGATGGTAGTGTTTCCTGTCTGAGGTACTGTAGCAGAATTAGGAATTGTAATGCTGTCTTCTGACTCCTACCAGAGGAAGTTTATATTGACTTTTGTCTCCCTGCCCTCCTTCCACACACAGTGGCAAAAAAGCAGATCAGAATAAGTTGTAACAAATGTCACAGTTTGTATATGACATCTCTGAGTAAGAACTTCTTGTGGGGTTAGGGTTCAGAACTCGCATACTTCATCTATGTTACAAGCTTAGATCATCAGATGTATACCTAGATTAGTGATCAGCTACAAGAAGAGTCAGGCAGATTTTATAAATGGTTTTGTGCTTGTGCCACTTGGAGCACAAGGCACGTATGTTTCGCTTTCTTACTTTTCATCTGGATAAGAATGTACTATATGGTAATAAAAACTAATGTAATTTTCTTTTTTTTAGACAGAATTCAACTCAAGGAGCAGTATGTAAGTGAATACAAGACACCCAGAATACTAAAATAAATACAACCTGGGATGCCATTTTCCCAGTCACTAAAGTTTAGAACTTCAGAAATCACAAACTAAGAGAAAAACAGTGTGACGTAAAAATGATCTGGTTTGCTGAGGAACTTTTCTTAAAGCAAAAGCAAATACATTAAAGATGTCCTCCACATAGTATGGAAAAATTTTACGATATGTGTATGAAATGGTAAACAGCAGTGGAAAATGACCCTACGAAAATTAGGCAGTGAGAAAGGTAAAATAGTGAAGAGGTAAGAACACAACCTTTGTCCCCTGCACTTGCTGTTTCTACTTCCTCCTTGCACTGCATTACATACTGATATACCAAATGCTCAATTGGTCATGCCAAAAGCAAAAATCCTAATTTTTATTTTTTCACTGCTATCAGTGAAGTACAATATTAAAAACCAATTTCTGTCTTCCTTTCCATAGCTTTGCTATATAATATATATTTATTCAATATAGTAGCATGAATGTACATAGTGCTGCAAAGAGTGAACATTTTCCTGTGAAATCTACAGAAGTTTTAACTCCTTCTGAGAAGGATACAGGTGGCTTGTTTGTGGTTGGGCTTGAATGTCACAGACCCAGCTGTACTAAATTAGCTCCTACAACTTTGAAAATTGTATTTGAAAGACAAATTACAGTATTAAGATTTTCTTTTTAAGTGCATTCCCTGCTAAACACAGAGGTGAGAATGTGAAGTGATCTGGCAAATTCAAAAAAGTATATTTAAAAATCAAATTTAAAATCAGAAATATAACTATTTACATGATTATTATGCAATATGTGATAACAGGAGATGATTCTTTTTACTGTATCACATGAGGTCAAAGAGACTTTAAGCACAGAGATTTTCATGGTGGATTTTTTTTTATGTTTATGACTTTATGATAGCAAAAATTACTCTAAAATTAGCTCACCTGCAGATTTCAATTTTAAACGAGGTACATGGTCTTAAAGGTGAGGGAGGCCATGAGACAAACAACCCTCTCAAGTACTTTGGAAACACATAATTTTCAGAGAATGTAAAATGAAGATGAAATTGTTCAAAAACATATTCCTTATGCTGGCTGTGTCAGACTGAGATGCTGTTTGGATTATGTCAGAGGCAACGTTATGCAAGATGAGCAAAGCTTTTAATTCAGAAGAATGTTTAGTAACTGCACTGTGTAACAGATGTCACCCAGCTAATATTATTCTGAACTTACATACTGGTACCGCTGAGGGTTTTTCATAGTAGGGAGCTTTCCATTTTTACCTGCTCAGGAAGAAAGAGGTCTCAATTGGCCTAAAAAAAAAAAAATCATGTGCGATAACTGACTGTCCACATATTCCATTACACAAGCTGTACCAACTTGTTAGAGACTCTCTGAGCCGAGCAGGGTTTGAGCCAGTGAACTAAAAGGCAAAAGAAGGCATCTTTGCTATCTGATTTTGTTTAGATGAGGCAGATGGTGCACACTGGCACCATCAAATGTCTATGTGTGTGACAGCAACAGAGCTTTGTGCTGTGTAGCATCCACTTTGCTTGTGGCAGTCCCCAAGGTGTGAAAACTCCAGCTGACTTACTGGACTATGTACTTGAGTTTGGAGAGCAGCACTTGGTCCTGCACCCGTGGGTGTCAATGTTTTTATTAACTTCCCTGAGACTGATGACTGACCCTGTTTCTAAAAAGTTCTCTTTAATTGCTTCTTTGTAAATTTGAGACTTTTAGAAATGCAGAGCCAACGCTTTTTATGCTTTTTCTCTCTTGTAGCCAACTGAGTTGTTTAATTGAGCTCAGATAAAGTCCAAATCTTTGGCCATAAGCAGACATGAATGCAGATCTTAAAATTTTCTTTTGGCATTGCGAATAGGTTCTGTGCTTTGGCACGCTTCTGCAAAAAGCATCCAAAAATGTGACCTGAGCACACAGCTGAGAGTGCTCTTCATAATGAATCAGCCTTGATTTCAGTAGCTGTATTTTATATAATATGATATCCTGCTGAGCTGGTCGGTTGTGGAAATATGGAGTGCAGCTGTTCAAGAATCATTACAAGGCAAATAATTTTTCCTGTCTATACTGTGAGATAGAAATCCTTTTACTCATTATAGCCATCTTATTTGTAATTTCATATGCCATTCCTGCTTCTGTCAGGAGCTACTGATCAAAATCGATAATTCTATTGGTGCATACCATCGTTTAGCAAACCTTTGAAAATTTTTCTATAGTTTTTTTTTTTCAGGCATCCAACATAAACAGTTAGATGGTGTCATGCACTATGGTTTTCTTCAATTGAAAAATCACTACAAAGTTATGTGGTAGTAGTTCCTTTCCTCTTTCCTTTCTGTGGCTTTGAATACAACCACAAAACTTGCAATCTTGAATTACCTCCAGGGTCAAATGCATAATGTAACAACTTACCTCCTGTTTTATTTCCAAACCCTGGCACTCTGGGGATATATCTTTATTGTTGCAGTGTTGACTTGTAGCACTACAGGCTAACAAATCAATTCATCCTTCAAACCATCCTATCACCCATCGATATGAAATTCTAGCAATTACTAAAGTGGGATGGCTGCAAAGCATCTGGAAAACATTCCCTATTGACTAGTTCATTGCTCCAGAGTATGATGAACTTGTTTAAGAAAAATTGATCTGGCAAATTGATTTTTTTTATCAAGGAATCATATGAATGCAATTTAAGTAACAATATTTTTGCCCTCGAGAATGGGTAATATATATTTGGTGTATGTGCACATAAATCACAAAAAAAAAAAAAAAGAAAGGAAAAAAAGAAAGGATTTTACAAGCATTTTTTTTTATTATTGTTCAATGCATTTTTTTTCCTTTCTTTAACCAAAAGTATATTAAAAAGTGAAGTTCCAATATTTAATGAATAAATTCATTCCCTTGGGATGCCCCACCTTGTTTGGGATATGTGCTCTCTTATGTTATGTTCGAGTCAAGATGCAATTTTTCACAACCAGTTCCTTATAATGTAGATGATGAAGGGAATAATTAATACTTGGAAAGTATAATACAATTTCAGCTCTGCTACTACGTCCATACTCTTGCTGCTCTGTTTTCATTCTATAGGAGCTAAAAGCATGCAGCCCATATCAACCACAATCTTCTGCATGACAGTGCTTTCAAAGGTATTGCTCCCAGTCCGGGCATGCAAATGATCAGAGACTTAACAGCATAGTTAGAAATAAATTTCTTCCCACCTTGCCTTTTCCTCCCCACACCATTTCATACTTCAAAACTGTATAAAAATGAATGTAGAACAAACACAGAAATTCTGCTCCCACTCAGAAAAAAATAGTAATAATTTGCCACAGAACTACTTTATTCTAAAAGCTCATCCTACAAATCTTGTGCCCAGGGTTACTTTACCATAATGTGTGGAACCCAGCCCTAGGACAATGCAGCACAGAATCTGCTCTGTCTTCAGGACACGGACATTTAGTAATTTTTCACTTTTGATATCTATGCAGGTCCTTCTAACATATGCTGAGAAATTACTGTATGTTTGTTGGGTCTTCAGTGTTACTGTGAAAATCTATACGCCAAGTACCAACATTTTTTCTTCAAAAATATTACATTAAATACATTGAATATTCATGAATATACTGAATTTGAATGACAAAGACAGCAGTAGCAGAAGTCATGAAAAACTTCAAGTTGTCAGATTTGTTGTTAAAACAAGGGCTTTGCTTTTTGAATCTTTTCCACATAGAATGTGACACAAGAGTGTTTTCAGCAAAATTATTCCTTATATATGATGATAACCTGTAATGAGTGAAACACACTCATAATTTGAAAGTGAAATAACAATACATATTTAGGATTTAGAATCATTTACATTGGAAAAGATCTCTAAGATCATCAAGTCTAGCAATTAACCCAATATCACAAAGTCTTGCATTAAGGAATGTCACCAAGTGCCGTATCCTCACGGCTTTTAAATACCTCAAAGGATTTTGACTTAACCATCTCCCCGGATTTTTTCGGTCAACAGATTTTTCCTTATGTCTATCCTAAAGCTCCCTTGGGGCAACATGACGCCTTTTCCTCTCCTCCTGTCACTTGTCATCTAGGAGCAGAGACCAGCCTCCACCTGGCTACACCCTCCTTTCAGGGAGCTGTAGAGAGAAATATGGTCCCCCCAGAGCCTCCTTGCCTCCAGGCTAAACAACCCCATCTCTCTAAGCTGCTTCTTATGAGACTTACTCTAGACCTTTCACCAGCTCATTTCTCTTCTCTGAGGGCAGTAAAACAATGGTTCATTTAAGACGCTATTAGCAGCAGCATAACAAGCAAACTGATACTTGAACCTGAAAGAAAGTATACCCATCTGAAATCATTACATTGTTTGCTTATTTATGTATTGCAACCTCATGCAAAGGTAAACACGCAATAATATGAGTCTTGTCTATCATGTGCTTAGCATCTTAGTGGATGCACATCATGTTTGAACCTCTACTGTATCAAAAGAAACTCTCGTCAAAAGGAGAAAAAAGCCAAGTGCCTCAATTTCACCGAGGAAAGCAACAGCTGTATAGATTGTTCTATACCATGGTAGACTGTTAGCTTTTAAAAGGCACAGTAATCAGTGACTGAACAAAACAGCTTGCCTTGGGAAATTATGCCTTTCAGTTGCTTTCTCTTTAAAGTTTATTTCCTCAGGTGTTACATGGCATGCTTGTTTGCCATGTCAGAGTGTTAATCGCAGTGCAAAACACTCTGATTTTCTGCAAGGATAAATGAGCCCAGAAACGTTCTGAGTTCCGATCAAGCTGAATGCCATGATGGTGATCCAATCTAATTTTACATTTATATCACTGCTTAACTGGGTGTTTAATATGGCTCTTGTGGGACTGCAATTTGATTTGAAATTCAAAACTTTGCTCAAACACCACTATGATAGTTGTTTTATAAAGTCATATGATCGGTAGATATTAAGAACATATTTATGAAGTCACAAATCAGAGCTATATGAATGGTTTGATGAAGTGTAAAATGACCTACATTGCAGTACTTTGAGTTTTCTCCTCCTCAGGAAAAGGCAAGCACATTCACTTCCAGAATTTTTGAATGCAGTGTGACTGTAAGAAGCTTTTGTGCTCAAATGTCTGTGAAGCTTTAAAATAGAAACGTAGAGATGTAGCAGAAAATAACCTTTATATGACCTTAGTTGTTCCCTAACAGGTGGTTTACTCTTTGTGATGACAATGCTTTCCTTCCCTGCCTGTTTTTCAGCCTCTTTACCAGCAGGTGCATTCTAGGGACTTCTTTTCTCCCAAACATTTGAAAATAAGTCAAAAAACAGCTTGTACATCCTTTTTTTTTTTTTCTTATTGGTTGCATGACATCAGTTTTGAAAGGGAGCTGCTGTTATTTAGCATTCATTCTGTAAGTATTCTACAAAATGTAAAAATGGTAGTCACCTGAATGTCTTAGACTAAAAAGCTACACCTTTGCTGTCTTAGAGAGGCCAGCTTGGTAAGCACGTAACGTCTTGTTATGTCTGCATCCATGATCCTGGGGTGTTAGTAGCTTGGCAACATTCCTCCTTATTTTGTAAGAACAGGGTGAGCTTAAGCTGTTCATAAATCCTTTCTGAGAAACATGTCTTCAGGGTTCAACTGCAAAGGATCCTGTGAGTTGTTTATATGTCCCCGGTGCTCTTCTAAAACGAAAAAATGTAATGTATTGTGATTAGCTACCATAACCAGACAGAAAAGCAGAGAAAGTTGGCATCAACTGATTAGCGTAGCTTGTATGTGAAATTGTTTTGATCAGCCTCGATCAGGATTAAATTTTTGAATGAGTACTGACAGAACAGCTAAGAAGGAAAACCAAACAAATTGAGACTCATTGTGTCATGAAAATGTGACGACGTAGTGTCCAAAATATTTTCCATTAATGAATGGTTAGGGCTCAGATGTAGAATGCAAAGATGATGCAGGGAGTTAATAAGTCACTAAGAAAGCTAAAACAGCATAGAATGGAAGCTGAAATACATGCTGCAAACATGAATGTTCATTTTTACTTTTGAATTCACTCAATGTCATTCAATCACTGAACTGAATTTTTCCTTTATAGGCCTAAGAGAGAGAATTTTTGAAAATATTGAATTTTTAATTAAGAAAGTACTTACCGAGGTCTAACACAGAAATGTCTTGCTTCATTATCTAATTCTGAAGGTTGTACTGGATGTTGATATTTTTAAATGCTTACAATACTGCAACATTGCAAATTAGTATGAGCAGATATGTCTGTTGAAGCCAAACATCACTGATACAGGAGACATCTAGAAACTTGTCTGCATACTGGCATCTTATTATGTCAATAGTTGTCATCTTTTAAGGGTGTCTGGTGATTGAAGAGTGTAAACTAATATTATTATAAGAACATAATGGTAATTCTCTAGTAATTATGCATTGCACTTTTTGGCATTTCACTAACTCATTGTAGCAGTCTCTCAGGACATGAATACTTATCTCATTTTCTCTTTGCTGTAAAAATTCTGGAATTAGAGCAGGTCTTAAAATTGTTCCTATAACCAGTTTTTGTTTTATTTCTGAGACTGTGCATTTTGGCTCTAATTTGGCAAAACAGCAAAGGAAACACCCTACACAGTAAGAGATTCCATTCTTGATGCATATGTTTTTTAATAAAAAGCTTGATGTACCAACAGCCTCGTCTTGGTCCTTGGAAAATTTCCAGGTGAATTTAGATAATTTTAAAAGATTTTAATAAAACTTGTACTTCTAGATGTTTTGTTGCTGCCCTATTCTGATTGCAAACTGTGGGAATGCTTTGCAGTAGTTTTAAATGTGGTATATATTAGGAATTGCAGGTAAGCAACTGCAAGTATTTTATATACTTACTCAGTTTAATGTACTCTGATATTTTCTTGTTATCTAGTCTGTCTGCTTCCCCTCCTCCCTAGCTCCCAACCTGCTTCTCAATATTCAACCTTCAGAGATTTGAAAGATTCACCTGACACAACAAAATCACTGTAAAAGACACACAAAAGTGTCCTGTGCTTTCTGACCATTTACCTCCTGACCCTGTGTGTCTGATAGACAAGTGCACAGCTGTCCAAATTCCCCATCTCTTTGGCTGTCTCTCCTTTCCAGTACAGTTGCATTGAGACATAACAGCTAATCTTCATTAGAACTCTGATTCATAATGCAATTAATTGTGTCAGGAAGTGAAACGCAGTCCTTAAGCATGCTAGACTGTAAACCATGTGCTGAATACTACAGTAAATGTTTCACAGAAGGCAGATACAGAGGGATCTGGTGTTTAATGGTTTCCACTGCTGGTTTCAGGGAGGCTGAAATTCTGTTAGCAAAGAAAGAATGGAAATTAAATCATAATATGTTGATCTTGCCATTATAATTAAATAACTGACAACAGTAACATAGTACTTTTATTTTTTCCCTGTGATTGTCCTCAGTCTCATACTTTCTGGGTAATCAGAACTGAAGAAACATATTTTAAATCCAATACTCAATGAAATTCAATGGTAAAATTATCTTTGTGACATACATGACTGGATTTCTTGTTTCCAGCATGAAAACACAAGTCAGAAGTATAACCCTCCCACATAATACAGTTGTGCATATTACATGTGTTTGTGGCTGAAGTTAAATGCTCCAAGAATTTTTTTAAATTGACCTATAGACTACTCCTGACCCTTTACGCAGAGGTGATTTCTCCTATAATTTGGAAGATTTTGTGCATAACACATAAATAATCACTTTAAAAAGCAATAATTGAGTTTCAAGAAACATTTCTCTAAGACAATGTTGAAAGGACATTTAATCCTAAAAGAAATTAGAGAAATTAGAAGTGGTACTGTATTTTAAACAAACTGCATTGAATGGAATTTGGAGTTTTTCAAGTTGCTATGGTTCTCTAGAACTGAATTTTTTATATCTCTGTTTTTTTGTCTGTTTTATTAATGTCAAATGCTTTTTTCACAAATAGAAATGAATATTTGCTTGTATTCTAAATGCAAAACTGTGTTGTATTTGAGATAAATTTCCTCAAGTGATTTTCCTCCGGACTCTTACAGCCTTTATAATTACTTACTTTTCTGTCCTCATTTGACAAAGTGAGCTTAAATATGAATAACTAATATTTGATTAGCATATGGTTAGCTGAAAGTGTGCTGCAGGTGGACAGATATGCTCTCCAAATAGATTATGGCAAGGATATGCACAGTAGAATACAGGAATAGAGGCTCAAAACTCTATTGATATTCAACTGAAGCTGGATACTTAATTTCCATGGAAGTCCCATCTAAGTGCAGTTCAATTTTATGTTGTAGATAGTGGGTGAAGAAACATAAAATGGCCTTAAAATCTTGCCCATCCTGCTGTCCAGGATCATGCCAGTATTTTTGCCAGCTGTGTCCTCTTTTCTCTAATCTATCTGGTTTGTTATAATAAGCAGTTTGCTATGCACAATAATGTCAGCGTGGGAACACCTGGAAACTGAATTTTATAAATCTTTCTCCAGACTGAGGGAAACACAAGGGAAAGCAGCCAACTTAAATACAAACTGTTGTGGCAGACAAGGATTCATTACCAGGGTGCACTCTGAGTGACCAAAGAAAGATTCAGGCTTTGCTTGGAAAAGCCATTAGAGATGTTGAGTTTTCACGAAAGGAAGGAGGATTGGCTGTTCGAACTTGTTTTCGTTACAGACAAAAAAGGTGAAGTCACTTGTACACTGCTAAGCAAATCAGTTGAGGTGGCCTCAGCATAAAAATCAAAGATGGATTGGCTTGTAATAGACATAAAATAAATGTATATGAGCTGTTCTTTGGTCTCAAGAAAATGAGATTAGCCAAATATTAGCCAAACTTCGGGTATCTCTATTTAACTCTTATCTATAATAAAATATGCCTGTTTCTAGTTTATGCCACCAGGAAATAAACAACACCAAGTCTACCAGTGATACTGGAAAAGGTAAATGCGAGAACTTCCTGGTTTAAAAATGTTCTAAAGTTTCACTTCTTTGTGATGAAGACTTTTAAGTTACCGTATTTTTCTGGTATAACTTGCAAAGAAAGAATTTTTTATTTTTTGAGGTAGGTGAAGGGTTTGAGCTAAAGAACAGTTGTGTTCTCCACTGTGGACTTGCTATCTAAAGGATGTCTGATCTAAAGATTCACAAACTTTGGGCTTTGAAATCTAGGATTGGTGAGGAATAAGTAGCTGGCCACACAGTGTGGCCGTGCTGCTCTTCTATTTAGATCAAGGACCCAGGAACATACAAGTAATTGTGTTTCCCAGCAGGAAGATGAGCAGCAGAGCTTGCTCACCTGCATACCTAAAGTTTGAAAAATCTTGAAGGCCTGCAAAGTCCTGTTTGGTTTGTTTTGAGTAAAATGTAAGACTTTCATTCATGAGGAACACTTTCTGGTAACAATTCTGGAGGATTGCCAGTCCTTGCTGTTTTGTCACAAAGTGATAATAGCTCAATGTTTACCTCAGGCTCTGGTTTCTGAGAACAGGTATTAAATAGAAAACAAATCTTTCACTGAGGGTATGAGGAAACAAGAAGAAAAGTTTATTTACTTCTAGCTATAGAGAAAAATTTGAAATTTGGGCTTGGACAAAGAGTCAAAACAAAGGTGGTAAGTGTAAAGATATGACTATCTTATTTTCTTCTCACTCCTACATTATGTTCATGATATTTAAGTCAGCTTTAAGATATTTAGCCTACTAATTTATGACAATCTGGGAAATGACCACGACTAACTATGTAAGCCAGTGCAGACAATTCTTTTTCGCTGAGCATTGTCTTTTAGTAATTTTACAGAGGTGGCTTTTACATAGACTTTATTTGTTCTTACAGACACATAATTTTCTGGATGGTGTTCCTTGAAACTCTTCACCCTTTGCCTACTGTCAAGGAGTTCAAAATAATGAGGATTAATCACAGGCATATATCTTCCCTTTTGCTCTGCTTTGTCTCTCTAAAAAACCAGTCTGTTAAAGCTGCTGGGCTTTGCAAAAAGAATGCAAAGGTGTTGTCCTTCCCAGCCAAAATCCACACGCATGGTGAGAGGAATGAAGGCTGTCTTGAAGATATATGGTACTACCGGATAGCATATTGTACTTTTAGAGTGTTTTAGGTAAAAGTTGAAAAGATGCTGAAATGAGCTTTTCCTCATTTTCTAAAGTGGCTTTCAGTGAATGAAGACCTTAAATTTATCGTGCTTCAGTGAGCCTCAAGATGATTTTTTCCCCACATTAAAATAAGAAAAAATAGTTATCTTCCTAAAGTAGAATAACAGAAGAGAAATCAGAAGGGATTTGTAAATTTACACACATACATAAAAAGTAAAATAATTTTTAACTAATGCTTTGATGTTTAAATACTATTACAAGAATCAAACATATTCCTGTCATTAACTAGAGCTGTAAACTTGCATATGAATATCACTTGCTATGAGTTAAAATCTGTATGACGATATAATTGGACTTTATTTGAGGGGAATTCTCACTTCTTCTTTCCTTTTTAACATATGTGATGGGAAAGGGATTGGTTCAAACAGATGTTACAACTGAATAGAAGCACAAAGCATAATTATTATTATTATTTTTTAGTGTATAAACCAGACTTTATATTGCGGTAATCGCCTACTCTAGATATCCTAAAATATCCTGCCTCCTAGTTTTGTAGTAAAAATTAATTCTAATTAAAGGCAAAGTTTGAGCTTGAGGCTGGTTTGGACTTCAAGATGCTGAGCAGTCATTGCAAACATGAATGTTAAAGAGGTGATGGTTTTCAGCCAAACAGGGCTCAAATCTCTATGTTTCTTCTTACTGCTGGTGACTTTAAAGTCTGCCATTGACACTGAGCCAACAGCTTGCTCTTGTTCCTTGTCAAAAGAAGGACTCTGGAACAGGGTCAGATAGATGCATGTTGGTTTCTAAACGGACGGACCTTTTGACAGTGAGCAGAGTGATAAAAATAGCTGGAAGTGTGGAGAGAACAAAGACAAAGAGAGTAACAAAAGGTAAAAGGGACACCAGAGCTTGAAATGCCTACAATCACACCTTGGATGTATCCTGTTCCTGAATTTCTACCAAGCATCTTTTTTTTTTTTTCTATTGACATTTTTTATGCAGTGTTTTGGTTTCTTAGTCAGGACAGGCCATTAGGGGAGTTTTGGTGAGAAACAGCTGCAGGAACAGGCCCAAATAAAAATAATGAAAGAAAACAAAAATTATTTAATTATATGTCTGAATTAAAGAAATTTCCAAGTAATTTTAAATAAAATTAGATATAAGCCATTAGATAAATGTATAGTGATCAACAAGGTCAGGACCTTATCCTCATTTGCATGGAGGAGAAGCATTTAGTCTCAGGTGCACTTTTAAAAGCAGTTTAAGGTACTGTCAAACAAAGATACTCCTTCTAGCAAAACCAGCATGAGCATCCTGTTCCTGATTACTCAATCTAGCTCTGTGCCACAGCTCACTATTCCCCAAGTTAAAATGATGCAAAGGCATTTGAGTTCTGACTGTAAATCAGACTGCTGCTGCTGCTCAAGAACTCAGCAATAATCTGTTAAGCACCTTCTTTAGAGCTTTAATTTGCAAGAGCAAATACTTGGATCCTTAACCACTGTTGTGCTTTCCTCCTTTCACACACTTATTATGGCATCTGCTGTAACAGTGCAGGTAATTACTCTTCCAGAGGACTGAAATACTGAACATAATTTTTCCTGCTTTTGAATGACTTGAACATCTTTCATGAATATTTGATTTCTGAGCCGTCAGCTAGGGCTAGAGGAACAGAAAACTCCCCGTACCATAGCCTAGTTCACACAAGAACAGTGTAATACGTTAACATTATTTTAAAAAATACCTGTCTAGCACCAAATTAAATTAAGGAGATAAAGTTGAGAAGTCAGGTGGTTTATATGTTCTGTTGGTTTACTAGTGGTGCTTCTAGTCAGTTTCACATATTTCTATTCCAAAGAAAACCAGCCATTCTAACGTTTCTATACAAAATCAGTTGTAGAGAGGGTTGAGGATTTTTTGACCGTCCTGAACCAAATAGTATTGCCATGTTATAAACTGTACCATGGTTTGAAAAACAAATGTATGAAAATTAGGGTTGAGAAGTATAAAAAAGATGCACTGGTATGAGATATTGTATGTCTAAAAATCTGGGATGCAACCCCTTAGTTTTCCTCTTCTACCTCCTTTCAAGTACAGATTTTTTTTTTTTTTTTTAAGGAAATAATCTATTTTCTCTTCTTCTATTTTTTTTTCACTTACAGAAAATGAAGTGGTCTGCCTTTTGAGTGTTTTCTCTTTCGTGCTTTGCTAACGTGTTTTTGTGCATATAAATTATGCTTCTGCAGTTTCAATATGTTAGTGGGCCTTATAAGACATCCTAGACCTCACTGATCATGTTTTTAGTACTGGATTGAAGGTTTAGGCACATTAGTTTTCAGCAGTGGCCAGCATAGAATCACAGAAGGGGCGGAAGGGACCTTAAAGATCATCTAGTTCCAATCCCTTTGCCATGGGCAGAGACATCTTTCACTAGCTCATGTTGCTCAGAGCCCCATCCAGCCTGGCCTTGAACTCTCACAGGGGTGGGGCACCCACAGCTTCTCCCGGCAACTTGTGCCAATGCCTCACTACCCTCACAGTCAAGAATTTCTTGCTGGTGTCCAATCTAAATGTACTCTCTTTCAGTTTAAAGCCATTGGCCCTTGTCCTATCACTACATGCCCTCATCAAAAGTCCATCTCTAGCTCTACTGTGTGGCTGCTTAAGGTATAGGAAGTTTTCTACCAGTTCTCCCTCTTCTCCAGACTGAACAACCTCAGGTCTCTCAGCCTGTCTTCATAGGAGTCTGTCACTTTTTTTGTTTTCTTCCCCCTTTAATTCAATCCAGCCCAATTTCCTCTTGTCTTACCTTAGCTTTTTCTTTCACCTCAGGTTTAGAATGCCACAGAGTGACAAAACGGGTAGTATTGGAAGGGACCACTGAAGGTCATCTAGAATAACCTCTCTGCTCAAACAAGGTTCCCTAGGAATATGTTATTCAGGATCGTGTCCAGATGGTTCTTAAATATCTCCAGAGAAAGAGACTCCACAAACTCTCTGGGCAGCCTGTTCCAGTGCTCCAGACCCCAAACGCCACTCTTGGACTTGTTTTTTAACAATTTGCACATTAAGTAAATTACACCGTAGAATAAACAGTAACAGCTGCCATTTCTGTCAGAGAAATTGTTGTTATCCTTTGAATTCCTAGATGCTCTCACCTGTACCAGAGACATCCCACTCTTCTCTGCTTACTGTTTTCTTCTTTGCTGCCACCAAAACAGACACTGTCCTTCAGCTGCTGTTTCATGTCAGGAAGAAGGCGAAAGCTGCTTATCCTTCCTCTCACCCTGAGCTTTTCTGCCACTGTATTTTTCTTTCTCTCCTCCTCGTAAATTGCCTTTCTTCAGACCATCTGGAAGAACTGATTCATTCTGTGCCCTTCTCTTGCTGAAATCTTCTAGCAAGACTTCTCCCAGAGAAATCATTCCATGTTGGTCTTGTCTTCCGTAACCTCTTCCAGACAGGCAATAGTACATGCAGGAAGGCCTTTGTCAGCCCAGGGTTGATGTGTTGCATGTTTGGATGATTATATATACAGAGAGAGATAGATAGATAGATACATATGCACACACAAGCAAACATACATATTTTCATAGGTATAAGTTATGAAGGTGGTTCTTCAAGGCAGTCAGTAAAAATGGATCGTGTGTAGGCAGAATTCCCAAGGTCAGGCTGTTTCCTGGAGTTGCATAGTGCTCAAGTGTCTTCACACTTGCCTTCTACCCACTGCCAGAGAACTCATGTGCTGTGCAGTTCAGCTCTCCATTGGAACTTGTGACTAGGTCGCAGTGAGGAAGCTTGGTGCCAGAAGCGAGACATCTGCGCTGGCAGAGTGGTCATATCGGACCCATGAGAGTGGCAGGGTACAGTAGCAAGAGTGCAGCCTCCTACAACACCACAGCTGCTGGTGCTGGAGTTGGTGGTTGAATCACTAAAATGAAACAGAAAAGATGCTTATGCTCCTGCAGAGAAAGAGAGGCAAGAACATAGTTTTTGGGTTTTATCAGCTTGGACATCATACCTGGCCTTTAGAACAATCAAAACATTCGGATTTCAGAATTTCTGGAATTTCTCAATTTGGGTGTAATTGTTTCCTCTCGTCAGAACCAAGAAAGCATGTAGAAGATACTTAATTAAAAAAGTAAGACTTCATAATCTTATTTTGCTGACTACTTTGTTTCTGGTTAGACCTTAAAATGACAGACATTAAGAACCATAGCTGGATTATTTTAACATAATTCTTTTTGCTGAAACTCTATGAGCTGGTTGAGTCTCTTGCAGGATCATATCAGAGACTAAACCTCGTGCATAGTATCTTGCTACACATTTTATACTATGTGTGTATCTTGCTTTATTGGTTTTGGTATATAAGGGATAATATCTAAAAGTCACTTCTGGTTCAAATAGTTGTATTGTATGTTCATTATGCAAAGTTGCTTATTCATGTATTTTTAGCAAATGAAGTAACAACAGTTGGCTTGTGGTATATTTTTGGCAAGCAAAAATCCACATTTACTGCAATCTTTGAGGGAACAGAATCAGTTTCGTTCCAAATCAGAACTAAATTTGGTGTTTGAGATAGTAAACTTTCCTGGTGCATCTGTATATATCTACTTTTCATGGCTCAGCTTGTGCCTATGAACCCTCGGATGTCTGAGCTGCTAACCTGTTCTGTGAGATTCTTCTGACTTTTCAGTGTCTATAGCAAAAAACCTCATGTTAACCACTTACAAATATGCTTGCACATTCAAAGATTTCATAAGACATTAGTGGATGCTACAATGATACTTATTACATGAAGTTAAACTCACATAGGATAAACACAATGATAAAATTATTGATGTTCCGGAGGCAACTTTTCCCAAGCAAAATATTTCTTGGGTTTTATTTTGGTTTTGTTTTTGTTTGTTGGTTCCCTCCCCTCTCCTCCCAAATCTTGCAAAACTTTTCAAATCTTTTTCATAAAGTATGAAATTTAATTCTAGTACCTGCAGACTAATTAGGAGTGGCTGTCTTCATTCTCCTTCCCGCCCTCATAGGCACCTGTATAAAGTAGATCACTGTTCTTTTAACTGCAATTCAGTTATAGCTTTTATTTCTGTTACGTGAGAATGAAAATCAGTCTTTTATTAAAAAATATACCTGGTTAAAACTAGACTTCATGTCGGTCTCAAACAAGATTTTGAAATAGCCATCAACTCTCTTAGAAGAAAAGCAAAGAAACAACTTTCAGTAAACTCCCCAATGAGTAGAAAAAAAAGTTACAATGGCAAAAATAGTCCAGAGGACACCTTTAGTTGAGATAATGGGCATTTAAGCCATAGTTTTGAAACATGTGAAGTTACATAATTAAAGGACATAATTTTTAGCACATTCTTCATTTCTTCTCCCTGGTTTTTTTCTTCTCTAAAGTGTGCATCTTTATGTGTTTATGTATTATTTTTATAAATCCCTTCAGGCTTATGAACCTTGTAAATTAGGTTTGAGTTTTTTGCCTAAAAATTTCTTTCCAAATACTTCTTTCCATCTAAACTTCCACAAGATAAAAGGAAATTTTTAGATCTTTGTCATGTCATATTTGTATAATGATTTCTTCAGGAATAAAATATAAAAATCTGTTGAAGAGTACTGACATCGCTTTGCCATTTAAAGAGGAAAAAAAAATTATTAACTTATCTCACATCAAATAAAACCTAAATGATAGAAATTTCTGTATCTTAAAGGCATTCAAGAGTGGACAGGAATTACAAAAACACTTGTAAGAAACATGAGGTTGTATATGAGTGTATGTACATTCCTACAGTGACTGTACATTACACTGGGGCTCATTGTTTCTTGATAATTTTTTTGCTTTGTTCTTGCTGTTCCCCAAGGCTTGCTGTAGGTGTCTAGCTGTAGAAATGAACTGCATGGCTATGTGATGTAGTGTACACAGCATTTCAGAGGTGTGCTTTGGGCAGTGGGCACCCAATACAAATGAAGCAGAAAAATCCAGGCAAGCTAGATGGGTAATTTTCTACAGTATTCGGGGAAATGGTAGCTGTTGCAGTTCACTGACTATTTAAGGTGCTTTGGCACTTATATAGTTTTAAGGTATTCAGAACATAGTAAGCAAAACCCACTGAGGTGGCCTGATCCTGTCAGCTCCTTTTCATTTACTCCAGTCAGACTTTTCACATAAACTTTAGCTACATCTCTCCTGTGAATAAGAGTCAGAAAAAACTGGAGGAATGAAGCAAAACCTGATAAGAAGTAAATGTTTAAACTCTGGTAACAAAAAGATAATGATTTATGTCTTTATCAATGAATATCTGTAATTTTTATAGAGCGATGGAGGAGCTAAAAACGTTTCTCAGTTACATTCAGTACAAACTTCTGTTTGTACAGATACTAATATATAAAGAAAACATTTCTAACCTTCTTNGGAGGAGCTAAAAATGTTTCTCAGTTACATTCAGTACAAACTTCTGTTTGTACAGATACTAATATATAAATAAAACATTTCTAACCTCTCTAACCATTTTCAAACATTAATTTTTGAAATCCTGGTTAGAAATGAAAGATCATATACACAGTAATGCACATGCAAATAATTACTGTGGCTGTATCTTGATCTTGCCATCAACCTAATATGGAGTTCTTTCTTTTTCAAATCCTCCTAAATCTTTAACCTTAATACTTGCAGTGACATAGACATGTACTTTTTTGGAGTTCTAATTATGAATAGTAGTAAAGACATACTCACTTTCAGTACTATAGAGATTCTATTTTTGTTTAAATGCAAATTATTGTCAAACATTTTGTGTATGTGTATGCTGCTGTGCCTAGCCAACAATGCTGAGCCTTATCAATAAAGTAACGAAAAAATCAAAAAGATCATGAGAGGCGTAACATTTCTTCAACTGAAATGTTTTTATATTGTTTATTAACAGACAATCCTTAAAATCAAATATCTGATTTCTTTAACAAAAGGTTTCCAGTATGGGGAAGAATAAACAGGTTCTCTGTGTTCTGTTTGATAACGAAAAGTGAAATCTTTTCAGTGAGGTTTCCTTTTACTCAACCGAATTGGTGTTCAGAACACCAGACAAAAAAAACTCCAAAAACCCCATCCCACCGCCCCCCAACCCAACAAGAACAACAACAGCACAAACAAACAAACAAACAATCAAACAAACAAACAAACTCGAACAAAACACAAAAAAACCCCCCCGCAAAACAAACTACCGAACCTACATTCCTATATCTGTACTCCAAGGGACGGTCTTTCAATATTGTACCTGTGACAGGCAAAAAATAAAAGATGCCACAATTATATTTTCTTACCGGGGGTGACCTCTAGTGTGAAACAATGGCATTTAGCATTCTTTTGGGTTCGAAATGACAGCTTTTTGCCAATTACACTGAATTTCTCAGGTTTTCAAGTCAGTGTGTAGAGTATCAAGGTACTTCATCATTAAAAACAAAACCTCTGGCCCCTAACCCTGGAGCAATTCTGTCTTCTCAGTCTAGTGTTTCCTTGAAATGTTTGTTTGCTGATATTATCTCTAAAACAGTCCAAAAACATTTCTTGCCCAAACACTGTAATTCAGATTCTGTCCTGTTATTTACGGCACCAGTGAAGCTGTTAGTTATACCTATAATTAGCTCTTCAAGCATTCATTTCCTCTCTACCATTCAGCTGCATGAATACATCTATGCTAGATAAAACCCATGGAAACAAGTTTTCTTAAATAATTCACAGAGAAAACTGTATTAGTGAAAGGCAAATGAAAATGTGAAAACCAGAGTACCTCCTTCCAGAACAGTTATGCAGGAACAGTGTGGCCTTTTCCATTCCGTTTTGTCTATAGATATCTTCAGTCCCTTAGAGCTGGACACTCTCCGTATATTCATCTTTGTAGAAAGCATGTATTTATAGGCTTCTGTTTGTTTGTTTGTTTAAGTCATGGGCTATATCCACAAGCAAAGCTGACTTTGTAAGTAATTGCATTATCTCTCAGACTGTATTCAGTGGAGGCATGAGTTTATGTGCATTACAGTATGACATGCTTTACTCTTACTCATCTCATTAGTTGTAAAAACGTTGCTGAATATTAATTTTCTTCTTTGCTGAGAGACATGTAGAATTACTGCAATTCCAAATGGTGCTGTCAATATCCGTAGAGATGCAAATTACTGAGATTATCTTCTCTTCATTAACATGGTGGATGTTAGTATAAAGATTATCAAATAGTAGCCACATAAAAAATAATTTACTGAGCACTTTTATTATCTAATTGTAACTTTAACTCATGTGGGCTTCTGAGGAAAGGAATATTATTGAATGAAAAAATATATATTAATTCGAAGTAAATGTAGATCAATGTTAAATGAAGTATTTTAAACTTCTGAAATTAGTTTAGAAGACTGTTTATTCTCATTGAGATCCTAGTCTTTGGTTATTCTGCAGCCATGATGTTCTTGGGATTTGTCCAGTCCAATCTTGTAAGCTAAACAGATCCTAGGCTAAGCATAAGCTAAAGAGTCTCTTGAGTACTAAGTGTGTGGACATTTAATGCACTAATCCTTTATACCGACATACGTGAAAAAACAAATTATACTCTGCAAGAGGTGGACGGCATTTAATCAAGTTGCTGTGACGGCCAGTAGAGACCATTGCTTTAAATTACTTTAGAAGTTTGCAGTGGAATGGGACTGTTGCAAGTTGTGTGCTCATTACCTTAGAAGGATAAACAAAAGCACATCAGGTTGTTCATGTTTTCTTTTTGAAGGGTGTTTTGAGACCTGCTGGCATGCCAAAACAATGCCGATGTTTCAATGCTCTTAGAATAGCTCAGTATTTGAAAAGTTTTCAAAGCAGAAGCAGGTAGTTTGAACTATTGTACAGTTTCCCTGGAAGTCAATCTTGGCATACCTATTTTAATTACTCCCTCCAACCATTTCTTCCATACTGAGCCACAGAACTTTTCCAGGTGTCAAATAATGCTGAATCTTTTGTTCACTCATTGACAAATGTCATCTTCTTCATTGCTTCTACTGCTTTTAGACATCTTGAAAAATATTTTCAGCATGTCCTATTTTCCTCCTTTTCTTCTTACACAGATAAATATACAGCCCCCTCACGGAAATTGCCATAGGTTAAAAACTTCTTGTGCTTCCAGTTCAGCAGTTAGATTCCTATCTACAGCTAAGCAAAGGGACAGAGCTCACCTTCATCTGGAGTGAAACAATATTAGAAGATTAGGGAAATAAGATCTGTGTTTATCTAAATCATACTGATATTGAAGCTGACCTAACTTTGGAGTGCTATTCTTTCAAAGACTACAAATCCTGAGATCCAGCTGGATGGAAAATACTTTGGATAGGGGATCCAAATATTTGTTCACTTGCTAGTGATACATGTTTGAACTTACCTAATAACTTGCAACAGAAACCTGAATTATTAGAGTTTTCCTCAGCTGAATTCCATTTATAGTCAGGTAGACATATACTAGAGTGTGCACTATACTTAAACTTAGTTGTTACCACTGTTAGGAGTTGAATCTGTACTGACAAATTAAACTTAAACTTTTCTGCAATTAAATTATAACTATTTTGATATCACTAATCCATTCCATTTGCCATTAGCTTGCATCAATTCCAAACCTGATCTTCATAGAATTGTGCAGAGGACTATATTGAAAGTGTGAATATGGTTTTCTCACTTCTAACTAGGTTTCCAAGGAGGATTTTTCCTAGTTATGGAATATTTGTTGGTGCATAGTCAGTATAAGCCAAGTCCAGGGCTTCAATTATTGGTGATGGAGAGCTGTTTAACACCGGTTTCATCACTGATCAGGAGGACGCCAATATGTTAAACCTGACAGTGTGAAAATAGAGGTAAGAAAAGTGGTATTCTGAAAGTATTCTTGGAAAATTGAACAAAACAGTCTCAGAAATTATTTTCAGGAGCTGTGCTTTGTAAATGAAAGCTCGAAGAGTAAGTGGTATTTGATACACTTTTCCTCTGCATTCTTGTGTGGATGCTAAGGGTACTTGAATGGGATCAGTCACAGTACGTTTTCAATATCTACGAGTATTAAAGCCAAAGGCATGCAAGTGTTCTAAGGTACTTCAACATTTCCCAATCATTTAAAGGTAGTGACTCTGGAGACTTCTCCCTTTCCCTCCAGAATTATATCTTCAAATGTGCTATACAGAGCCTTCATTTGGCTTGCAACCTTGTTTATTTGGATACCAGTCAGTAATTTAAAATCCTGTGTAATTCCTGGACGGAAATATTTTCCATTTACTAGAAACATTCAAAGCAGTTTTCCTTTCCCCAATTATTTTTGCAGTGCAAAACACACCAAGTGTAATTTGTGCGAATACCATCTTATCTGTATAGCGTAAAAATTCTCATGCTGTCATTGCAGAAATTGCTTATTTATGTTGCAAAATTTTCCTTTCTTCTCTATATTTCTCTTTGATCCTTACACTCTTCAGAATGAGTGGGGTCCAGAAGAATTACTGAATTTGTATTAAGATTCAGATAAAAGCTTCACATATCTTCTCATGCAAAGAGATATAGGATACCTCAGCTGAGAACTAAGAAACACAATGGGATTGATTTTGGCACAGACAGTTTTGTTTTACATACATCTCAAATGTTTTGTTTGTTGGGTTTTTTTTTAAGTAGACATCCAGACTGATTCCATAACTCCTAATATCTGAAGTCACTTCAGCATTTGAGCAAATAGTACTTCATATTAATGATGAATAACTAAATAATTGGAACGTTATCACAAGGCCATTTATACAGTTTGTAAGAAGAGTTAACTCTATGACCCTGCAATGCTCCATTCTGCTCCTAATCAACCAACTTATTAAATAAGGCTGATTTTTCTGTGAAGTGTATCTTAAAATTTCCTATAATTAAAATACTTGTATGCATGTGAGATGGAAATTTTAAGAAGACTCTTAATTTTACTTGCATCATATTTACGACATTAAGAAGCACACAAGTTTTCATTCATGCAGTCTTACAGCAAAACCAACATAATTCATTACACACTGGATAAAGAAAGCACTCTGGCTTGTCAGATTCCATATTGCACTTAAACACCTTAAACTGCTTCATTCACATTTCTAGAGATGTTTTATTAATTACAGAATCCACTCAGATTTGTAAAATATTGTAGTAATGGTCTTCACAGATCCTCCCTCAGGGACCCACTGATGTTGCTCGAAACTACGAGCTGCCACTGTGCTGGGTTAGGTCAGATATAATGTACTTAAATAAACATCTCATTTCAGACATGGCATTTTCCATGATATTCTGGAGTTCAACCTCTTTTATTCAAGCTCTTCTTAACAGTCTACTAAATTAATTCGCAGCTGTTGCTGGGGATTAAATTTTATGCCTATTATTTCAAGGAAGTGCAAGTTAGTGAAACATACCCAACTTCTAGAAAAAAATGCCACTATGTACCAGCACTGCAAGTGGACTCAGCTGGAATAATGAAGTTAGAAGTATTACTGTGTTAGCAAATACAATGCATTCTCGCACAGTTGTTATCATTGTACAACAGTCTGTATTGTGTTTTTCATTCTGACAGCCATATCTTCTACAGCACATCACCATGCACTTTGATCTTTTTCACCTGGCTTTTGTTCTTGCCATTTTATATTGCTGCTTTCGCAGGCCCTATGCAAGGGTTGACACAATTACCTTGACATCTTGGGATAAAGTTATATTGTTTTATTTTTCATGGCTCATTTTGGCCATTGTAAGTAAGTCAACTCACATAACTTTTGTTTTACCCCTTTGTTTATTTAACTGGTCTTCATCTGCAGAGTTTAATTGCTTGTTTTGGCATCTTGTGCCACCCAGTTTTCCCACAACCACTCATCCTGTCTACCCTTAATAATGCTTATTTAAATTTCAATGTACAAAGTTGAGTGTACAGTTTTTAGTATGCTACCTACAAATTAATAGGTTTGTTTGTATGTATTCCTCCTGTATAGCCTGGTCTGCTTTTTGATTAAGTCTATGCCACTTTGCTGACTAGTCAGCCAGTTATATATCACTGGTTCTCTATTTAAAATAAAACTAAGAGATGAAGACAGATTACATTAATTATAATTGGACTTGTGTAAGTCTATCTGTGTATATGGGAGCACAAGGCTAAACTAATACAAAAATGCCGCTGCCCATGAGAAGAAATGTCAGAGTCTTGCAGAGGTAGCTTTGGGCTACCACGATAAAGCAGTTTGCACAAGGAGAACAGCCTTGGTTTTCAGAGGGTATTTAAACAAAAACCAAAATATTGTGTTGAAGGTGAGACATTTCAGTCTGTCTATATTAGTCTTCTCTGGAGCGAGCCATTAACTTTCGCTTACTGAGATAAGCTTCTACATTCATAAGTGCTTTGTTTCTTAGAAAGTGAATCTCTACTTATAAAAAGATTACTTAAACGCTATTCTGAGCCTGGTTTTGCTTGATTCAACTGAAAATACTCCTGCAGCCCAAGACCAGTCTTTGCTTCGGACTGGTCCATGCCTTGCCCCAGTGTGTCAATATAATTGAGCATTTTCCTGAATCGCACATAGGAGAATAGTCCTGCTAGTTCTTATAAATTAGAGCTAAACTTCATGACAATCAACAGCCAATATTTTAGCTCCTGTGCTGAAATTTTTGTTAAAATAGAATAAGTGTGAAGAAAGTAAGTGTAAAGTCAAGAAATGGGTATGAACTGAGAAATAAATGGAGAGAAATTTTTTTTTCAGCAAATTGTTTTGTGAGTCTGGGCTTTCTTCAGCAGCACAGAAGCCATTCTCCCATGCTCAAACATTCACATCTTCCTATGCACATACTTTCCAATAACCAGTTCCAGTCCTATGGATTTTGGTACGGCGATACACACTTCACCTTTCAGTAACTAGAATTTCAGTACATTTAGTATTCTTATGTATATGTAAATGGAGAATATAATGCATATGGAACATAAATAACTAGCAAAAAGTGAGAGTGGAATTTTATAGGACTCTGCTTATTTTTCTGCTAATAAAGTCTTTCTGAAGTTGAAGATGTATTATGATGCATTAATATGATTTTCTGCACAACATAGGTTGTATACTCTCAAAGTTAATATGGTCCTCACAGAAGTAATATAATTATCTTAATTCTACATGTCTTTGTCAGTTTAAAATCAAAATAGTGATAGAAAATGACTTCCAGCTATGTGGACAAGAACATAATATCTTCTTATTCCTTTATCACGTTTTTTACATCAGGTCTTTTGTTGAACAAATCGGTTAGGCTGAATTATGACTGAACCTTATCTCATGTCTAAATATTCTTTTCTATGTGAAATATGATGAAGAGCTGGTATTTTTGTCTTATTTAAGCAGTAACATTTTTCATTCTTTCTGATAAAAAGTTTACATATTCAAACTGTAATGATTTAATTTTTTTTTTCATTTTAGTATAACCAGGTTGCTTGCTTTGCTAACAGTTGCAGCAGCCAGAGAGTGGAAGCTTACTTTAGAATACTGTTTTTTACTCATTTACAAGCTGTTTATGCCAAGTTATAACCTAAGAGGGATCTAATTGACTTTTTTTTAACCACTCATGTTTCTTCACTGGAATAACCAACATATTTAGAAGCTGCTAGTGATCTTTTGGTAATAAATTTTTCCCTTACAGTTACGTGTCATTGTAAAGAGCTGTTAACTCATTTAGAAGCTATTAATTATTAATTCATTTCTCTAATGTACCAGCATTGCTTGCTGTATTTCTCCCTTGCTGTACAAACAAAATTCCATGCCACATTTTTGTTTGAAAGCGTTATCCTTTGCTTTCATAGTCCAGCAACTTCCAATAACTTTTCCTGGCCTGGCAATCCATACAGGGGAATACAAACACAGAAACCATGTGCAATTTTGGCCATTGATGGTGAAGATACACTGAAGGACAGAAGTTTGCAGAGAGGTGATGCAATAGTCTGTTGCTCAAAGGACTGGAAAAAAGGCTGCCTGGAAGCTGCTTGGCTTACTAGACAGAGCACAATATGCCATCTCCATCAGTACCTGGGTTGAAAGGCCATGATTCCACTTCAAGGTCTTATATAATTCTGCCCACCCTTTTACTTCTGTAGTTTTACTGTTTTTTCTATCCTCTTTTTGCTTGACCCAAGAGTCAGACTTCAAGCTTGTCTCAATGTTCTCCTCTCTCTCTGCTCTCATAACTTCTTCCATATGGCCCGGTTTGTCTTCATCCCACTTCCTGAAGCAGTCTGACAGCCCTTCACACTCTTTCTGAATGACTCGTGAAGACACACAACTTGAGAAAAGAGAATGATAAATGTTGGCCTACTCATCCAGTGAGTAGAAGCATGTCTATATACATAGGAAACTTATGAGTCATGGGGCTTACAAAATGTGCTCTCAGCTTTTACCCTTTCTTTTCACTGATTTCATCAATTCACTTTTTTCCCTCTCACTCTCTTACGTATGAACTGTCTAATTAGACTAACATTTTTGAAGCAGGGTCATTTTTTTAAGATGTTAATGGAGTGCTCTATACATCACACTTATACATTTGTGATGTTTTTTGCCTCGTCATGCGGTTATAATGCATATTTTAAAGGTAAATATGTTTACTTGAAATCCTTCTGTATTATTAAAGATTCTTTTGTTTTCAGTGATGTGAATTAGGTGATAAAAGTGAACGATTACATTAATTTCACTTTGTCTCTTTAGAAGAAGTAAGTTTTGATATCTACATTCCAATGTCAAAAATGTGTGTTACATAAAACCTCTGTATTTTCCACTACTCTTCATTCACACTGAGGTGTGGTTTTGCATTTGAATATATTATTTAACTTGTGAGACTGAAAAAAAAGTCATACTAATAGTTTGAAACGTGTTGGATGGCTAGAGTTGTTACTGACTGAAATGTGTGGAAAGTCTCCCACAGATTTCTGTGGGTGTTCAGTCGAGTTCTGTGTGTTCTTCTATCTTCATGCTTCAGCTTTTAGCAGTTTGGCAAAATTTCAGAGCTACAAACCTTTTCTCAAGTCTAATGTGGTTTTCATGGACTTGAATTTTAAAGTATTCCTGCTTGGCTGGCATGGGGAACTCTAATCTTATGTTTATAAGGGAGTAACTAAATAGATAGAAGTTCCTGTCTCCCTTCCTCAGTTTTATTGTAGTCAACATAATTTTGGATATCTCCATGCTTCCTGTGTGCCTGAATCTTCGATAACAGCTCATGAGTTTGTCTTAAATGTCTGAGAGCACACCAGTGAAAGTTTTATGTGGGTGCCAGACCAGCAGTTAGGGCTGAAAATCCAACTTTGAGCTGTCATCAGGCTAGCTGGAGCTACAGTTCAAGCTAGTAAAAGAAACCTCTTCAACTGGCTATCTCAGTTTCAACAGCAATGAATCCAATGTTTCGTGGGAATTTGTATACAAGTTCAACTGCTGCTGAACTAAGTGGCAAAGTACCCACACAGAGATCGAAGCCCTAGTTGTCCTAATCTATGTTCAGTAGAAGAAAAGCATCAATGCTGACAAATTTATATAAGAAGGGAAGAATAATTTAAATCCAGGATAAAAGTAGGAAGAACAGCAGACAAATAATGCCTGAGTAATTAAAATAAGAGTGAAAGGGTCCAGAAGCAGTTAAGGAGAGGTGTAAGGTATAAGACAATATCAGCTCATCCTTTAATATTTTCAGCTATTTCAAAACCTCTTGAGTGTCAAGGTATAGTGGAAAGTGGCAAATACAAAAAACACACACCAACGCCTAGCAAAAGGCATAGATCATTGCAGACACTTTGGGTATGTGGGTCTTCGAAACAAAGGTAACTGTGCTTCCTTTCCCAAATGCTAGCAGGAACCTTTCTCAGAGTGTAGTGGTTTTATTTCCAAGGGTCTGCTGTCAGTGACTGACATGGTTTCCACCTCCACATTTCTTCCGTAACCATGTTTAAAAATGTGGAACTTGCATCCTGGCACTTGTCATGAAAATTCATCAGAACTCGGGGAAGCTGAATATCCACCAGTGGGTTTTCTGTAGAACATAGGAGCTATCACTGCACTTGGCAGATAAATAAATACAAGTAATTTTTGTATTTATAATACATTTACAATATTTTTATTTTTACCACAGCAGATAGATCCTATTCCAATTACATGTAGAAATTTTATTGTTCCTAAAGGGTATTATAAGGATCTGTTACACAAATACATGGTTTTGTCAACAAGTGTAATACCATGGGCATTGAAGATATCTCTTACTCAAAAATTTTGAGTTAAAATCCAAATTACTTTTCTTACTCTTCTGTATCTTCTTTTCTTCCACTAATTTGGTAGCTTTTATTACCTCCCATTTCAAATATGGAAAAAGATGGGAGTGAGAGTCCAGCAAAAAAGGAACCAAGTCACTTTCCCACATTCACATGGTCGGTAGAATCGAATATATTGATTGTGGATTCCCTTCTCTTCTTTTAGCAGCAAAAAACAAAGCATGCATTTGAGGTAAAACTCTACTGTATCATGAATTTAAGATTGAAAAAATCCCAAATATATCAGATCTAAACCACTTAAATAATGATGCTTTGCCACCTGTACATTTGTACGAAGATCAGAGCTGTGTGCCAAGGAGCATAATTACCCCATTTGCTGCATGTGTCCACAGACATTTAATCATCTCTTCCTGATCTTTTGTGTCTGTGCCTTGTTGAGTGGTCACAGTGCCTTTCTTACAGGACAAAGATCTGATCAAACCTTCACTGAATTCAGAAGAGGTTTTGCCATTGATTAAAGTGAAAGGAGTGCTTTCCTAAATGAACATAAAAGCTGAACTAATCTCTCCCCTCATAGGTCATTCAGGCAGGTCAGGCTTGGAGCACTCTAGTGGGAAGGCTTGCACTATTTCATATTTCACATTAGCAGTCCTGTGAATAAGTCAATGAGTTCAGTCTCTGGGGCATTCAGTCTAATACCTTTCAAGATAACTAAATTCCCTTTATAAGTGAATTTATAGCTGGAATTTGAATACCTTCAGTCCACTACCAATTGCTTTGTTTAACAAATTCCAGAAGGAAATCTGCCCTTGCTGCACAACAGAAGTTTTTTAAAAAAACCAAAACAACAATTTGAAACAATTTTTCTTCCCTCCTACTGGTTTCTCTGAAGTCACTAGACAGAATTTTTGAAAGACCTGGGCAAAAGGAGAAAAAAAATTAGTGTTGGTGAATGCACTGAGAACTCATCTAGGTCGTGCTTGAGTAACCAGAGTCTAACCTTCACAAGTAAAGGAACAAAAACATGACAGCAGGGTTAAAACTCAAGACCTAATAGCACAACTGAGACACTTTTGATGTTTAATGTTTTTATGATTCTCCAGAGTCTAATCAACAGAAATAACCTGCAGGTTTCAAAGAGCAAAGCTCAGCATCTTTATGTCAATTTGGTCATCTGTTTTCCCCAGCTCTGTCAGAGTGGATTTTTACCAGACAGACCCTGCAGTGCTCTCAGCACTTATCACACATGTGGAGATTAATCTTCATTTTACTCCTGTACTTCTTCCGTACTACATTGCCATCTGGAAGCTTGAACCAAAGGCTCTGGAAGACCTTTTTTGAGAAACTGAATGTCACAAGAAATGGCACTTCCTGATCTTTTCCAAAGAAAACACTAAGAAGAAGGTCACATCTCTAAACATATACAACCTGTCTTTTCAAATCTTTACAATACTTGCCTTTTCTAGGACTAGTATTTCTTAATGCAGCTATGAAAAATAAAAAAAGGAAAAGAGAAAAAAACCATGCAGATGATACTTACTGATTTATGATACCAAAGATGAGAGATGACTGTAATAGATTAACAGGCAACATGGTGGCAGGTGAAATTTTATGTCAATAAAGACAAAACGATGTACAATTGGAAGAATAATTTCTTATTCTGCATTTTCTGTACACAAAAATAACTGAGGTAAATAAAGATTAAGAATTGTTGTGGATTTTGGGTTGCAATATTCAGCAGTCAAAAGTAATGACTAGATAGGTACCAGATATTTAATTCCTGTTTACTTTCATAATATAAAGGAAATCTGCATTAAAGTGCCTCATACTCTAGGTAATAGGAAAAATTTTTAGCTACAGGGGTGAAGGAAAGAGAAACTGGTCAGATGAATATAAATGCATGCACAAAAATTTCTTTTACAAGGAAAAGATGAGATTCTTTACGTCTGAGAGAGAAACAGGTAGTAGAGCATTTTGGTGCCTCAGAAGTGATGTCATGAGAATGTCACAAGAGAAATCACATCCCTGTTAGCTGATTATCTGTACAGATCTATGGTTTTTTGCTGTAAAAGGTTCAGTAGACTTGACAGACACAAAAGAGTCTTGAAGCAATTTGATACATCTCTAGGTTTGAAATTGATTAAGTAGAATCTGTTGCAATATGAAAAGTCAAGATATTTTAAAAAATACGATAATCTGCATCAGTATTATCTGATAATGCATATGTTTCACTGACATACAACAGATCCAGGATGAGAAGTACAACCCTTTTGTTTTTCACCTATTCCTCCTCTCATAGCAAAAGTGAGCTTCTACCAAAGTGTTGTTGAATAGGTATAAGGAAATAAAGAGATTATTTGTCCAAGTCTGGATGGGGTTTGAATAAAGAAACAAATATCTTATATGCAACAAGCCATTAAAAAGAAATACTCTCTCAGCCAGTTTTAAGCCTGGTAAATTGAGGAATGGGTCAGGGTTATGAATGCCAAAGCCTATCAGTTGTAGAGGGGAACACTTTCTTCCAGATGACAAAAGCTGTGGCTTCCTTTGGCTGTGTTCCTTTATTGACATAATAGATGGAGGGATGTCTACAAAAGCACAGAAGAGGGTCTGTTGAGGGTAAAGGAATTTAAAATTGTTTCTTTGAATCAAGTTTCATTAATATTCTTTCTTTCATATAGTTCCGATCCAATACCTCCTTGTCCCTTTGAAAATAATTTTTTCAAATACTTTTCAACTATGTGTAACTCCATTAGGTTTTTTAATATGTAATCATCCAAAGGCATTAGTAGTTCAGTAGTCATGGCTACTGGCAATTTCACCTGTGGTTCTCCACCAGCCATACTGTGTTTGTCCTGTTTTCTTTCAGCCTGGACTCTGCACTGGCCACCTGCCCTTCTGTTTCAAAGTGCATGACCTTCCCATTCAACTATGCATTTATTCAGAGATCAAGAGTTTTCTTTGCAGATTTGGAAGACAGAGGTGAAATCTTTGTGAAGCCTTCTGAGCCAGTGAGATTGAGAAATTCGTCATATGTTTGACTCAGGGAGAGCATGACCAGGATGAAAGCCTTCCAGTCAATGTGTTTCATTTCATCGGTGGCAAAATAAGTTACTTTATAATGGTTTAAGATGTCTACTTTACAACAGATATGTTTAAATGGGATTTGCATTTACATTGAATCAGTAATCAGAATTGTTCATGAATGTTTGTCATTTTTGGGAATTATTTGTGACTTTATTTGCCCTTTGTTTGATAGTTTTCTTGATTAAAAATCATCAAGCTTCTAACCCTAGTGTGAGAAAACTACTGTTAAAAAAACCTCAGTACATAATAATGATAGATTTTTGGTATCTAATAGCCATTAAAAGAAAATTGATTGTTCACCATGTCGGCAGCAGTTTTGTCAAATGTTTATTATTACACTAAGTGTGGGTGAGGTATTTGCCAATGAAATGCAGCTAATTCTACACCGCTGTGTGGATTTCATCACTGCTTTTGTTACAAGTGTTGATGTACTCCCAGTGCTTCCATTTCTGTTGTACTTTTGATAGCTGGGGATGGATGGAGCAGAATCCCATTAGTTAACAGAGTGAACAGACATGCTGCACAATTTTAGAAGTGAGAAGTCATTTAAAGGTGTTTGCTTTTCAACACCACAAAAGGCAGCTGATCATCAGAATTTTTCAGGACACACGTAGTACTCATGTTTAAGCACAGACAGCATATTGCAAATTGTTAGGGAATGCATAAGATGTACTATAGCCTTTAATAGCTTCATGTTCTGAGAGCTTTACACTTCTTTCAGTGAGTAAAGCTATTTTAAGCAATGCAATAAAAATACTAACCTTAGAAATCTCAGCTCTCAATGAAATGCATGTTAAATTTATTTATGGAGTGCATGGAAACCGTATGTTCTGCTTTTTCTCATAAAAATGGCAAGAAAGGAATGTAACTTTTTTTTATTTTATATGTTAAAAATTCAGGGCTCAACTGGCTTTTCATATTGTCTCCCAACAAGCCTTAAGAAATCCATTTTTGTCCCTGCACCTCAAAGACCAATTGGCTGATAGACAGAGACACTTGTGAAAGCTGCAGATAAATTAATAGCAGAGAATGTGCCTGAGGACCATGCCTGGCTGCTCTTGAAATCCTTCTGAAGCCTGAATTATTTGTATTAAGATAGGCCAATACTCGGGCCTCTATGAGTCAATTCTTTGTAACAGTTGCCAATATTTTTATACCTGAGAGAGCAGCTTCATTCTTTATTATTGCTCAGGAATCAATACTCCCATTGCCCTCACAAAATGCTATACAAGCATTATTGGCATTTCACTTGGCAGTGAAGGGTATCAACATCAATCTCACCAACTGCACACTTCGCTAACCTTGTTCCACTTCTCCAGCACAAATTTGTATTCAGTCTGCACTGTCCTTTCCTGCTCAATTTAAGTGGGAATCCTTAGTGAAGCCGACACCTTCTGAGATGAGGAAATAGAAAGGTATCATATAGCCACAGAGAAGAGCAGTTTCCTTTTTGTGTGAGGTAAGAAGTACATGGAAGCTCTGACTGTAACTAAAATACGATTTGAAAAACAAAACAAAAAAGCCCCAACCCCAAAAAACATTGCTACTGATAGACCTTCTAAAAAGAGTCAAATCTAGATCCAGACATCTGCTTCTGACCCAAAAGCCTACTATGGAGTATAGGATAGTTTTTCGATGCTTATGAAACCCTTTTGAAATAAGAACTTCTAATTCACAAATAGGGCTATGTGTTGGAGATAAGTGATGTATTTCCAAACAAATGAACAACAGTATACACCACAACAAAAGAAAGGCTCTTTGAAACAGCAGCCACATTTTGCTCTAATTGTGTACAGCTGCACTAGTTTGATATGCCAGTTCAGTCTCAAAGGTTTGCATTCAACATGTAAATTCAGCTTTAAACATGCAATTTCTAGACATAATCTAAAATGGGAATTGTTCAAAGCATCCTGTCTCCTGCAGAGCTTTGTGTCACTACAGATTACAATAGAAGGCAGTTTGTTCAAATAACACCAGAATAATGTCAGTGAGAGTACCATTAATAAAATAATAACCCCTTCAGTGTATCTGCTTTAAAAGAACAACAACATGCTCTTATTCTGCTTTATTTCTCACTCTTCGGTGTTGAATCTATGTATGCTTTCCTCTCTTTTATGATTATGGCTCAGCTTATCCTCAGGGAAGGAGCTACTTCAAAAAAATATAACAAATAATTTTTGTGCAGGAGGATTATTTGGACAGTATAGGTGTGTAGGTGGGTGGGTATGGGGTCGTGGCTCATTGAGGTTATATATTCACGTTAGTAACAGTCAGGAATTTTCAGATTGCATTTGATTTGGTAAGAGGTACAGCTATGAATTTCTCACCAGGAGAGAAATGTTTGACTTCTCTTATATTGCTTGCTATAGCTTCCTGATATCAGCAACTACAAAGGACAAAATAGCCTTCCAGTCCTGTTTTTCTCCATCTAGTGCCATCTGATTATATATTTATCCTTAAAATATATGAAATGAGTATTTTGTTCTATATTTTACTTGAATCTAAACTTGCTTATTTACTGAGTTTTCTTTTGGTTTTGCTTGAGTCTACATTCAGATACTAGAACAGGCTCCCCAGGAAAGTGGTCACAGCACCAAGATCAAGAAGCATTTGGACACTGCTCTCACTCACATGGTGTGACTTTTGTGGTTGTCATGTGCAGGGCCAGGAGCTAGACTCGATAATCCTTGTAGGTCCCTTCCACCTCATATTCTGAAATTCTGCCATCTGTTGTGGCAAACTTAACTGCAGGAAGAATTACTGTGTTCCAAGAGTCAATTTCTCATTGTTCATATGCAGAAATGGGATAAACTGAGGTCTATGCTGCACCACTCCTAAAAAGTGAGCAAAGGATAAGGATTATCTCTGACAGGAATAATTTAGGAGCACGTAGAAAGGGGATGAATAACAGTCAGAGGTAGGAAGTCTCTCTCTGATCACAATAATGTTCATTTAAACAGCTAAAAAGTACTACCTCTGTCCAAGCAAACAGCAGCAGGATGGGAAAGGGAGAGGAACTGTAAACATCTGTCTGTATAACTCAAGCACAAAAATAACGAACAGAGGACAAGGGAAATATCAGAAAAAAATACCTTGTGTACATCTGGCAAACAACTGATCTTTCATCAGTCTGAATTGTATTATTATTTTAATTATTATTGTTAATTAAAACCCAATGCTTGATACCAAAATAATCTTTTTCACACTTTAAACAAATAAATATTAGAGGTAACGGCATGGGAGCTATAATTGTTGACTTTTTCCATTTCTCTTAAGAGTATTTATTGTAACAGTATTTTGCACGTTCTGGAGGTAGATTCTGTCATTCCTTTCAAACTGTTCATATAATCCATAGAGCTAATAAAAGAAATGTGTTTTGTTTCATTACTTGGTTGGTTGGTTTGTTTTTTGTGGGTTTTTGTTTATTTTGGTTTTCTTTTGGGGTTTTTTTGGTTTTTGGTTTTACTTTTTGTTTTGGTTTGGTTTTTGTTTTGGTTTGGGGTATTTTTGTTTTTAATTTACAGAAACCTTCCATAGCCTTTAATCTCACTCTGTGGTCTTTTTTCTCTCTCCTGTGTAGCTCATGTACCTGTAATGCTCATTCAAATCAATTGTGGAAGTGGTCAGACAAATTATTCATCACCTCAGAGGAAGCCATGGGTGCCCCACACATCGTCGTGTTAGTTTCTAGGACTCAAGCTACTGCTGTGCTTTCAACATACATGTACAGTGGCTGCAAAATTAGTGTTTTGATATAAAACCATAAATATCTCTCATTTCTATTTCCCAGCAGCATGAAGAACCATGACATTGCTCATCAGGCCTCATTGCATGAGACTTTTGATATCAGTATTAGTTTTGCTCTTAGACAGAATCCTGTTTTACAAAGTTATGAGACCTTCTGTCTCTGAACTACTTTCTGACAAAGTGAGGTGCTTTAGTTCTGCAAGATTCAAGACTGCAATTGGAAAAGCATCAAGCGACAAACACACTTACCAGTAACAGCAGTGTGAAAAGAACACTGCCACTACAAATCCAAACCAAAGCAGATGGACGTTTATGTAGATATTTAAGATCCCACATGAGGTAAATTCCATACGGAAAAGCAATGAGATGTTCCTATAGCCTATTTTATGTTGTTATGGGTACAGAACTATGATGAAAACTGGGATATTTATTGAGATGTGGGATTTTAAAATTCACAGCTTGGGACTCTGAGTAATACATTTGTGAATCAGACCATTTTCATGCAAAATGGAAAGCTTGACAGGAATGCTACTTTTTTTTGCCATCCTTCATGGGCCACTGCTGAACAAATTGTTTGGGGTTTTTTGTCGTACATTATGCAGGTACAAATTTGGTACATTTTGTTGTTAATACTCTCATTTCTTTGAAGAGAAAAAAAATTCTTAATGCCAGTCATTATATGTGTACTGGTTTGGAAGCAAGCCAGTGAGAGAATCCAAGTCAGAAATACAATTTAACAGGAAAAATAAAATAAATGCAATAGTACAAGAAAACTACTGTCAGAGCCAGAATACAACCTGACACCCTGTCGGTCAGGGTCTTGGTAGCAGTCCGATCAAATGGCAGCTGCAGTCCACCTGGAGCGATGGTTCTGTTGAAGCAGTGATCCTGTAGAAAGGTCTGGTCTTCCTCTGGGAATCCAGTGGAAAATGGCTGCTTGTGGTGGTTGAAATCCCAGATTTTATCCATGATGGAATGCTTGGCTCCTTCCTCTGGGCGTAGCATCTCACAATGGGATGATGAATTTTATCAGGCCCATTAACAGAAGATATCCCTGGAGTTTATGAGGGATGAATCATGAAGGAGATGGGGAACACTGCCCCACCAATTTTTAACAGCTTATGATGATGGTGATACAACGTTTTCGGGCCCACTTTACATTGTAACCTCGGACAATATCGAATAAACTTCACCAACTGGTTACACCTGCAGTCTATTATTTCTCAAACCGTAGTTCACATTCTGTTTGATTTTAGAAATTTATTGGTGAAAGAAAACCAATTTTTTGTCTCTCAAATAATGTGTTTTTTTAGAGAATTCAAAAAAGAAAACTGGTCCAAAAGCTATAGTGTCATGGTTTAACACTGGCCAAACACCAGCCCCACCCACCACTACCGAAAAACAGGCTGTGCAAAACCAACACATAAGCTGTAGTTAGAAGATATTTACCAACGTATTGGAAAAAATTCACCTAAAAGCAAAATAAGAATAAAAACAAGTGATTAAAAATTGTCTTTTGAAACAGTGTCTGGGTTGTGAATAAATCATGTATTATTTTGGTATAGTTAGTCATTAATAATGTATCTCTGCTTTGGTTTCTTAAAGAAATGATAAAACATATTGCTCTGTAATTCGTCTTTATCTACTGGCTTCTTAGGAAATGGCTATTTTATGCTTTACAGAAACATTGAGAGCAAAGTGGGGAGAGGAGATCTGACCACATATTAAATAATGTTTGTGTTGGTGGAGTATGTTTACAGAAAGTACTGTGTTCAGAAGGTATTCCTTCTGCTTGCAGGTGATATTTTGAGTTGTATGGGACTGTTTAAGCTGATCATGATGGCATGACATCTGAAGAGGAAGGGGAGAGGAAAAGATATGACTTTTAATGTTGTTTGCAGCTAGTTCAGTGCTCATCTTGAAATGATTTTGTGTTCAAGGCGTTCAACAGGCATGATGAGGATGATAATCAGACTTTGTTTTTAGATTCCTTTTAGCTTTATTGTAGAATAATTTAATCAAAATACATTTTTATTGTCATTTTACTGTCTCTGCCTGCTCTTGTTACTGCTTTAATTTCCTGAAAGGGAGATGTATGACATCCTGTGGGCATCAATGGTAGCTTTCAATTGTCAGTTCGTGTTCTTTGAAATAATTTCCATTTCACAAAAAGAAATTATTGTGAGGAAATAGAAGTGATTATCTGACTGAGAGCTGGGGGGAAGAATCCTTTCTCTTAACACTCTCTGATTTTGTGCTGATACAGCTAGAAGGACTCAAATTGAAAAATTATGAGTGTACTTTATAGTATGGTTTCATTAGCAAGTAAGGTTGGTCCTGGGTGAAGGCTGGAATACTGCACCTGGGGAGATCTTACTCAGTGCCAGATCTGTCATGTATGGTTTATCAAGGCAATTGTGCCAAGGTACCTCCAAGAATTTCTCCCTAATGCTTTGTGTCCTGTTCGTTCAAATTCTTGAGTTCTTCTAAACATTACCCTAATCTACCGACCTCCCACTTTACTGTGATTTGCTGGGCTATCACTTTGGACAGAGATTTATCAGTTTTTAGGCATCTGGCAAATGTGGCAAATGCCTGTGATGCAGGTATCAAATGAAGAGTACATCAGCAAGGCACACATTGGGTCTTCACGCCTTAGATTTAGCAGTGCTGGTGGGTCTGCCTCACGCTATTTTCAAGTATACTGTCCACATTTCTTAATGGTCCAATCTCTCTTAGAGCATTTCAGTCATAAAACAACCATCTTTTTTTTTCATAAATTTGTCATCTGTGTTGCTCTTTCCACCAAGTTTGTCCTGAGAATGGTGCTGCCACTTTCATTTTTTGGTGAGCTAAGATACCTCTAAACACAAACGAGTCACAAGGAACATAGATTTACATAGGCTGAAGTTTGTTAATCACAGTAGCCAAAAACATAGTTATGTGGGTTGGGTTTTTTTCCAAAACTGGTGAGCAAGCCAATACCCTGTGACTCCACTGTTGTGGGAGCAGCTTCTCGATTAGTGTTAATTTAGTGTTGTGTCACCTTGCAGTGGGTGCAGTTTCACACACTGTTCAGTCAGTAGCTCAGGTGCAGGTGACCTAGAGGAACTAAAAGTGTGCCTAACTCAACGTCAGACAAGCCTGGGTATATTAATGAGAGCTGGAGTTAATATATTCCTGGATAGGCTTTACTTCAATAGAAATTGATAAGTTTATTTATTAATAAAGTTTCAGTTGGACGTTTTTTTGTTACCCTTGCTTAGACAGCAGTACTAGTTTACGTGCAGCAGTTTTTACTTTTTATTGTTGATTTTTAATGGTGCAGAAAATGAATAAAAGTAGGTGTACAAATGATAAATGCCTGGGTGTTTGACACATAGCTGTTCAAGAAAGGTGTCTGAATTGTATCTGCCAGCCTTAAAAGTTGAATTTCTTAAACACATAAATAAGATTGTCAGAGGAGCTAATCACACTCTTCCTGTCAGCTGGCAATAGACAACTACTTTAGGATGCAGGTTTTCCGAGATGCCTTAACTGTTTTCAAAAGAACCTGGAGATGAGTATGTCAAGAAGACACTATGTCTCAGGACTTCCCACACGAAGGAGATTTTATTCTGGTTTTGGTTTTACACCAAGATGCGAACATGAGCCATTCTCACAGATAAACTATTTTGCTCATATCTCAGAAACTTAGCACATGTCTGTAGTCTGAAGAGCTTTTCTTTATGTTTTAAAACTAAATTGGTTTCTTACTTGGATGAAATATGTAGGTTCTGTCAGAGATGCTGAATATCTGAATGTTCATCCTGTGACATTTATTGAAAGATCTGTATTCGGTATTTTTTGAAAAGTCAGACAATTAACACTAAACAGTCTGTAACACCGATTTTGAAAACAAAAAGATAAATACTTGGGGTGTACTTTGTTCTTTCATGAGATTAGAAGTGGAAAAGTAGAAACAGCTTTTCACAGTGATCTGCAGTGCTATCTGACACCAGATTACTTCTAGCGGTCAGACTGATAGCACAATTTACATAAAGTGTGTTTGTCTTTGATTGAAGGCTAGGTTACTGGATTGCTTCCGGCCTGCTGAGGTTACATCTCCCCAGTTCATTTCCCCTGAAGAACAGCAGGCACAGTCCTGAATGGGTGCTGCTGGTCACATGGGTGAGCAACAGGCATCAAGAGTGCAATAACCACCGACCTTTTTGACATATTTAACTACTAAAAGTGTTAACATATAACTGACATATTTAGCTATTTTAAATATCATTACACATGCATGTGAACTCCCAGGGAATGGTTAAGGCAGGATTAGTCATTACTTTTCTTTCAACAACGGGATGTTGTCACAGAGCAGGATGAGTCCTCTTGTGCCTCTTGGCTTAGTAGTCGAAGCATTGTGCCACTGACAACAGTGCCATCACAGCAGCATTGCTCATGTCCAGAGACATTCATTACCTTGTAAAAACCGGCCCTTTTAAGAATTTGATTATATATTAAAAAATTGTTTGTAAATTGCAATGAGACTACAGCTAAATATGACAAGTCATGACAAGTCAATTGGCTTTTACAACTTCTGGGTGTGATTTGTGTAGCTTTAGGATTAGATAATGAAAATGTGAGACATTGACATGAATTGTGACTCATTTTGGCTCTCTTGAAGGTTCTGCCTGGAACGGTTTGTTGCTTCTGGACAGGTTGGAGGGTTTTACTCTAGGTTTTTTCTCCATTCTGTATTTTGTTTATGCAAGATGTTGTGGGAAGGAAAGACTAAGTTAATTTGTCCCTGTGGAGACCACTCTTGTTTCAATTCAGCTACCACTTTTGCTTCCTACTTTTTTTCCCTTTGTTTTGTTTGTGTTTTCTTTAGCTCTGTTTTTGCATAACACTGTGTTTTTCTCTTGCTGTGACCGCTTGCACATTGAATGCAACCCTTGAAATCTGAAGGCTTTACAGCAACTGTCTTTATTTCCCTCTTTCCACGTGGTGGCAGAACGGAGCAGCCATTTTTTGGAGGCAAAGGAAGTGTGTGTGGCGGCAAAGGTGTTTTCTTCATTTTGAACTCACCCACTAGTATATAACAGAATGTGAAACCTCTCCTTCATTCTCTGTCTGTCTCTCACCCACTAGCATGTAACAATGTGAAACGCCTCCTTCATTCTGTGTCTGTCTCTCACCCACTAGTATATAACAATGTGAAACACCTCCTTCATTCTCTGTCTGTCTCTCACCCACTAGTATGTAACAGAATGCGAAACCTCTCCTTCATTCTCTGTCTGTCTCTCTCTTCTTTTCCCCCTTTTCTATTTCCTGGGGCTAATTTTCCCATGACTTCGGCAATTCATCTCTGTGCACTTTTTATTTGCTAAGGGCTTTCAGGGAATAGTTCTTAGGTCCAAAATCTCAGCGTGTCTGATATTGTTCTTTAAGAAGTTCTAGACATAAAACTGAAATCTACATGATGCAACTGTTTAAGCTTCTAAGGGATTTAAGTTTTTTTGATTCAGTGGAAACAGCTCATTCTACCTGCATTCTCCAATATCTCCTGTGAGCAGAAGCCCATAGGGTCTTGCTCAGAATTTTGGTCAGTGGTATCAAAGAACTTTTTGACTGAGCTTTTTTGTTTGTTCAGTTGTTTCTTCGTGCCTAAGTCTCTGCACTGTCAACATAATGACCATAATGTTGAGGAGTCAATTCCGTGTTGGGAAAATTAATTTTAATAGGAAATATGCTATTTCTAAGTGTGCTGAGTGCTTCATGGAAGTTGCAAAAGAGAGGTGATGTCATCAGTGAGGTTATAACCATGATGGACATGACATATCAAGCAAGGATTATGATGATTATTTAGTAGGGGAATAGGAATATGTCCCTGATTTTCTAAAGTAGAGTTCTTATTTGTAAGTAATGTAACAGTACGAATTCAGTGAGGAAAAGATGTAGAAACCTGATAAAGACAAGCTGTGAAAAGAAGGTCAGCAACTTTGTGACAGATTTTTAAAGTTCTGTTTATATAATTTCTACATCATCTTTTGTCCTCTCTTCAAAACTGGGTGCCAAAATAGAAGTATGAAAGAATTTCTGAAAATTTGAGGCATGTAAATGACTAGCGTTTGCACACAGATACAGGTAATTAGAGGAGCTAGGTTTTTTGCATGAGTGATTTAGAGAATTTTCTAGCTGAAAGAGGTGAATTCAGAATAGAATGCTAATGGCAAACAATTTGGTAAACTTTTTATTCAGGCTGAGTAGGAAGCATGATCCCACTTTACCTGGCTGAATGGCAAAAAACTTCAGAGCATGCATGCATGTGCACATGTGCGGCCCTAGGGTCCAGAGCACTGCAAAAAGAAGAAATGTTTAATACAGTCTCTGCAAGCCTATATTAATTGTTCCCAGGATAACTCCTTGTTTCATGTTCCTGTCATGCACTTTTCCAGGTAAACTGCAGACACAGGTGCCGAGTTCATTCTCTTTGCTCTCGTTCCAGAGCTTTCATTTGAAGGAAGTGTACAATTAACATAAACTGGGGATTACACTGTCATGTGAACAGATGGACATAAGGCATTGCCTAAGTCAGACATACAATATTTATAAGATTTCACTGAAATGGTCTGTGATGAATATATAATGCTAGAGCTGCCAAGCAGTTAGCCAGGAAAGACAGTGCATTGTTTCAAATGCGTGTGGCTCTATGTCTGGCTGTGCTTCCCTGTTCCATTCATAAGGTCCTAATAACTTTCTTATCTGCTGACACTAATCATCATCATCATATCTAAGTAGTATTGATCTATTAGGGTCTGCCAGTCATCTTCACATGGCATACACTGTCACAACAAAGCCTTACACTGGAATGTTTTACCTGAAAATAAGGCTATTAGCTGTTGGTTTTAAATTCTGTCAAAGTCTATTTCTTACATTCTAATGTGTAGTCTTCCATATAATGTATGATAATTGCCATGAAATACCAGCAACCTGAATATATATCCAGGAAAAGGGAAAAAATAAAGTTTAAATAGAAAATAAGTGCTGCAAATCCTTTTCTTCCCTGTATGATTTTTTTTTGTTGTGATTCTTCGAAAGTCATCAGAAAGGGAATATGTCTGTCAAATGGAAGCTGCAGTGCTTCTATGTCTCATAAAGGTGGAAATCTTCCCATTTTTACACCACCGAGTGTGAGTTTAAAAGAAGAAGGTATATCACTGCAGAATTTATTTTCCCTAATTCACACGTACATTTTTTGGTTCTATTGCTTATGCTATACTTCAGATCAGAAATTTGGTAATGAATTACCTCACTGATGTATATGCACATCAGGAGCACACTTGGCAGATTTCTAGTAACTCTTACCAAGTGTAAAATGAACCTAATTGGTTTTTGATGTATGACAGTCTTCACATTGCTAACATGTGACTCTTTTTTCTAACTTATGGTGGCGTATGACAGAATTCCATCATGACTTTTTTCTACCATGATGCTTTTCCAAAAAAACACAGGAAACAGAATAGATCAGAGGAACAAGACTAGAGTCTTGATTGATTATATTTATTCAACTAATTTATCAGAATTTTAACTTCATGTTCAGTGAGCAGCCCTGTGAAACTTTGAGTTTTACTATGAAATTGTCAAACTTATTAAAACAGTTGATGATTGCAGTAAATTTTTCTGTTATTGTTGTTGCTCTCATCACTGTATCATAGAAAAGGACTTTCTCAGGCTTTTTAGTCTCCATAGGGTGACTTCCTAAATCTCTCTTTTTCTCTTCTCCTGCATTGCTTGTCTGTGTTTTGTGATGGTCTAAATGATTGGAACCTTATTTTTCTGAATGTGCTTGCATTTAGTGATTGAGATTTTCAAAGTTATTAAGTACAAACGGGTAAATATAATTATAATTTTATATTTCATTCCAGATACCATAACACTCAATAATTTATGGTGGAGGTGTTATATTTGGGATACCATTGATTCTCAAATAATCCAGATTTTTAATTTTGTGATCTTATGCTCTTCTACCCATAGTCTGAAATCTGAAAGCAGCCAATGCCTGCCACAAGCACAGAAGAGGCTAACTTGTATGTCAAACTGGATAGTCATGAAGCCAACCAAGAACTGTTGGTAAGAGCATGCCATGAGACAGAATATGATTTGACACGAAAAGGGAGCCACACAGAAGTAGTGCAACACTTTTCTGGGACAGACCTCCTTGTTCCAGTTCCTGGAGATGAGCACAACACAGTACAGCATACATGCAGGAATCAGATCAACTCAGTAGTGGGGACATCAAGGCCGCTAAGGTCCCCTGAAGCTCTTGGACATATTTCCAGAAAGATTTAGAATGAACTCTGCATGATAACTAATTTGCCTATTAACATCAGTGAGAAACTCAGCTCTGATATATAAAGAGGTGCTTCCCTGAGGACCCTGAACACTCCATCAGCTGGATCAATGCTGGAGCCAGGACTGGTGATCTTTCCTTCCTTTCTTTCTTCCTGTCTCTCTCCCTCTCTTCAATTTCTCTCTCTCTCCTCTTTTACCCTACCTCTTACACAAAATCCTCCGCCATGTTTTCATACTATAAGAGAAGGGAATAATGTGCCAATTTCCATGCTGTAAGTGATTAATCAAACTTTATAAGCTTTTGCAGACTGTCTGACGTGTGTTTTNCCCATCCCCTCCCGTCTGGGACCCACAGCCCATACTTAAATTTATGTGGAATTTAACATAAGTGCAATTTTCCAGGTCACTCAGTGAGTGGAAATCTTCTTTAAATAACAATAGAAACACTCCACACAATCTACCAAATAAACCCTTATGAAGGAACTAATTCTGAAGAACTTTTTTTAAGCAATGAACATTAAGGTCAAAATAACACTGTCAAAGCCATAGAGAGAGTATATATTCGATCTTAATTTCATTTAAAACCTTTCAATTTTAACACTCTTGTTAGAAAACCAAGCACACATCTTTTTCCAGAGCAAAGATTCACACCATTTTGTCTCCAGAGAAGGATGAAAGCATCTGAAACATACAAGTTACATCTCTAGCTTGGGATTCAGCTGCGTGCTTAACCATCCTCTGCACTTATTTTGTATGATAGGAAAAGCCACCAGAGAGCTCCAATAAAAATCCAAACCCATTGCTGACTTTTAGGCAGTGAGTGCTATCAGGAAACTAAGATAAAGCTGTGAAGTCCTCAGAGCACGGGTAACAAAAATGTAAGGCAAGGCCTTATTTCTGAGCTCAGATCATTGGGTCAGTTGCTGTGCTATTGAACATCTCCATCTGAAGTGACAGGTGGTCAGCTTGATTCATCACCTCTGATTTTGTGAGGCTTGCAGCAAAATGTTGCCACACTCACTCTTAGCTGGGAAGTGCATGTTGCCACACGAGGTTATGGGCATTGTAGCGAGCAGGGGAACTGTATGTCCCGGATTTAAAACCAGAGTGATCAGCATAAGTTCCTTATTCTGCTAATGGAAATGCGTAAGCTAATATTTTTTTTAATACTGCAGTGTAGCAAAGATAAATACAGTAAAAAATATTTATATTCAACCTAGATAGAAACTGGAAGAGAAAATGCATAAATTCTCTGGGAATCTTGGGAATATGCAGATTGGGAAAGTAAAATTCTGCTTTCTGTCATACCTTTTATTTCATGATTATTATGATGAACTTTACTGGGCAAGTAACTGAGCACTTGCAGAGATTGCCTGGAGAGGTCATAGAGTCTCCCTCACTGGAGGTACTCAAGAAGCATCTAGACAAAATCCTGTGCCGTGTGCTCTAGGATGACCCTGCTTGAGGGAGGCTAGACCAGATGACCCACTGCGGTCCCTTCCAACTTGACCGACTCCGTGATTCTGTGATTCTGACATGCCTAAAACAAATCACTTCCTCATAGCTTTGGGGTTTTCTACACCTAATCCCAAATAATCTAATATTTACTCAAACGCAAAAACAGTCTTCTATTTGAGAGTTAGGTCAAGACCTGCATTTAACTAAGTTCCAGATTTTTCTTTTTATTACTCTCTGAGTCAAGGCTGAAAGTATTTAACAGCTGCGGTCATTACAGATCAGCCTCCAAGGCCATCAAAAGAACACCAGCATTAATATAAGAACAAACTAAACCAGGTAGCTTCTTCTTTAATTTGGAAACACGCAGTTTTTCTGAATCAAGTCACCAAGCCACTCTCAGACTGTCCCAGAATCTTCCTGGGAGGTGACTTCAACTGCATGCATGTCTGTAACCCAGGGAAAGGCAGAGAGGCAGAAGAGACCCTGAGGTGGAAACCTAATAAATGAAAAGGTCCTACATGATCTAAGATACCAGGACCATTTGCAAAGCCTGGTGAGCTGACTTCATTATTGGCTGCCTCAGGTTATCTGGGTAGACAGTGACAGATCATTTTGTACGGCCTGAAGGGAGCCAGATCAGTCTGCTTAGAAAAACAAATAAATCCAGGACTGAGACTGAGTTTAAAAAAGATTTACAAGGCTCACTGGTGCATGTGACCCTCTCAGAGATGGTTTTGGCTGCTGGATCTGTATGGTTACCCTGTTTCACAATTGCAGCAGTCTGAAAAGTGAGTGAATTATTTTCTTCTGATTGCAGGAAGTTTAGTTTTGGTTTTTTTTTTTTTTTAAATAACATCTGCACAGTAAACGGACAACAAGCTGCATATAAAAAGAAGAGAAAGGAAGGATCTTTTACAAAAAGATCACATGAAAGGAAGCATAAATCTTTTGATGTCTGACCTTTTTGTTATAGATTTCCAGGGACAGATTGAATAAACAAAACCCATCAAATTGTTGAAAGAGTTATGTCTTCCATTCCCTGTAAAAACAAAAAGCAACTGCTCTTCTAAGTAAGATAGAATAGAAAACACACAGAACCAATATTTTTTAAAAAACAGACACTTCAAATATATATAATGTAGTAGAAAATAAAACGTGTCTTTTCTTTATTAACAGAGCTTTTAATTAATCTTAAGCAATGATGTTCAGATACATGCTAGAATTAGGGAAAAATGTCAAATGAAAGGTCTAATTATGGTTGTTCTCCTTTAACCTGTGTGAGATCCAGGAAATAATACCAAACCAAACCAGATATTAGTGATAGAACCTGTAAGATGATATGGTGGGTTGCAAAGAGTTTAGTTTTACTCTTTTGCTGTTGATTTCTTTTGACTGCTATTTACATGATCCATAAGCATCAAAGAAACATAGTCTGCACCTAACTTCCATATAGTCCCACTCAGTAGTCAGTAGAGACTTAGTAGGTGTCATCCCTCACTAGAATGAACAAAAAAAGAGGAAAAAAGTGGGGAAAAATACTAAGAAAAAATAACAAAAAAGGTGGCACTGTTAGAAACAATATCCATGCTCTCCCTCCCAAGAATTCACGGAATGCTTGTGGACAACAGTGATATTTTATTCCCTTTTATATAAAGCCATCAGAACAGAAATCCGATTTAGAATCTAGACTACACATTTAACAGACATACAATTCACTGAAAGACAATTTGTGTATCTTTAGCTTGTTTGAATAAAACTTTGACTGCTTTGAGTCAACATGTTTGATCCACATGTATTTCTTAAAAATATGGCTTTTGGTCCCTATATTGACGCAGGCACTGGCCAGGTGGCAGTAGGAGCAGCACCTGTGGCCGGCCAGCACTCCCGGAGGATCTATGCCTCGGAGTCCAAGCCCGGGCCCTAGCTACTGGCCTGAAAGCAGATCGCTCCCCTGGCAGGCAGAGAGCAGCCGCAGCACCAAGACCAAGACGCGAGAGAGATGCTTTTGCTTGCCGTTCCAGTGGTGTTTATTGGAAAGGGAAAAGGGAGCAGGGACACACACTAAAAGGAGGCAGAGACAAACACCCCCGAGGCTCGTGACATGGATTTTTAAACAAACAAGATCGTGGGCGGAGATAGCACATAGAATCAATAACAGGGGAGAACCGGGGAGGAACAATGGGTACAACAACCAATGGACTACAACAAGGGGAGGGTACAATAAATTGACAGGAACTGGGACCAATGGGGCATCGAATAACTCAGAACATTCGAGAACTTATTCATATGTAATACAAGAACTGAATATGCATAAATCGATTATAATAAAATGGGGAGGGGGGAACTTATGACTGACAACTTGTTAAAAGATGGGGGATAGGGTCTATGCCCTAACCCACCATCGGGCGGTGGTACTGCTTCCTTGACAGCCTGTTTCAGCTTCAGCTACTTGTACCACCACCACACCATATTAGACATTAGAGTGCATTTATATGTCCTCAAATGGACAGCTGTTACTGCATTCCTGAAAAGCTAAAATTACCTATTAAATTACTTATACAACATAAAAATGAAATTTATACAATCTTACATTTTTTCCTAGAGGATTCTGAACAATTAACAAATATGTATTCCTTCAGAATACTATCATGATGCTAATCTAGTGTGGAGGATTCTCCCTCACTTTGGCCTGTCCGTCAGGCAGATCCCTCCTCCCTCGTGTGGGGCTCCTCCTGTGAGGAGGAGTCAGAAGGCGGGGTTGAGATCTAAAAGCCCGCCCCCTTTCCAGCAAGTTCTCTTACATTCGATGTTCCAATGGTTGTGTTGTATGTCTGTTATGTTGTACCCCTCCCCTCCTTAATTTCGATTGGACCCTCAGACCCTCAGACCCTCCCCTTGCGATCCCCAGTTGGTTGAACCCTGGACCCCGCCCCCGTTCTGGGCTCCCTTTTAAACCCCTGCACGTCCCCTCTCCCTTCGGAGTTCTTCCTCCAAGCTCTCCGTCCCTAGCCCCCGTGTTCCTGTGGTGAATAAAGGAGACTTTGGGAGACCCCCTCCCGCGCCTCTTAGCCTCTCCATTCGCAGCGATCGCGCCTTCCCTCCGCCTCGCGGGGAGCCTGCACCATTTGGGTGAGGCACCCACCCGCTTGCCCGAGCCTCCTNGAAATTTATACAATCTTACATTTTTTCCTAGAGGATTCTGAACAATTAACAAATATGTATTCCTTCAGAATACTATCATGGTGCTAATCTAGGACAGCAAGAATGCTATGAATTCCCTGTAAGAAATGTTTGTAAGACTATCTAGCCCAGCATCCTTTTTCCTAGAGCATGAAAACTATGAAAATTTGAGAAGCTGACTTGAGTGATGATGTATTTGCCAAGCAGGTAGGGGAAAGTAGCCAACACTGAATGCGTAAGGATGATTAAAACTACATTTAGAGCCTCACAGTGCTTCCCAGGAAAACCTTCCCAGCCTCCCAGTGGTAGTTCGTCCATGTTTAAAGAAAGAGATCTCTTCTCTCATTACCTTTTTCTGGTGGTGAAAGTCATCTTATGACTGCTTCTATGATGTTACTATTTTCTGAGTTTCTTGGTTCTTTCTTTGTCATTGGGCCATAAAACTGCACTGAAAAAGACATCTAATTATATGTCTGTTGTAGAATTATTGTGAAGTTATTTGCTGAATAATGGCACTAATATATTCACTCCAAAGTGAGAGAGAAGAGTATCTAGTGGCAGATACTACAGCACTACTGGTAGTAAAGGTAAATGCAAATGCAGTAAATTACTTCAGAAGTAAATGATTTCCTGATAGAAACAGCTGAATATCATCTCCTTTAATGAGATCTTTTTCTGTAGCATTCAGGGAATTTCTGAGAAGTTTGCTTTTATTTTGAT
>VZRR01006562.1:134955-192455 GCA_013398015.1 Oreocharis arfaki | reverse complement strand
CAACTACTTGTTTGAAGGCAGAAAAATAGAACAGAGGTGGATGGACAAATTAACAAGGCTTTCATACACTAATTTTTGTTCACCAAAGTCACACTGTTTGAGTCGTCTCCTCATTTGAAGGCTCAGATGCAGATATTGCCCATATTGACTTGGTATTTTTTCAACATTTACTGTTCTTTGATAAATACATGAAATAAAGAAAAATACAATATGCATACACTGAATCCCGAGTCCCACTCTCTGCTCCAGTAGTGATTAATGTATTTTATCCACCAATCTCCCTTCCTTCCTGAATGCACTGGCTGTTAGGTTCCGGTCATGCAATGTTGAAATCTTTTTACAGCCTTACAGACCTAACAAGCATCTCTGTACAGCAGCCTAGTCTCAGCACGTAGTGTGATATCTGATAAAATATTGCTATCTAATAATCTATTAGGTAACTCCCCATCCTGGGTAAGTGCTAAAAGCATTCTTTTGCCTATTATCTCCATTCTGATTGGGTTTTCATGGGAGTAAATATCTACTGAGATGAAGATTGATCTTTTTTTTTTAGTCTGTGTTTTTACAGAAACTACAGTCTGGGAATTTTCTAGTAAAACCAGAAGGTGTCTTCAGCATTCAGGTGATGCTGAAGAAGAGGACAATTTTCTGAAGCATATGCCGCTTCTGATTTCCTATGAAAACCTTAGTTATGGCTCAGCATTAATTAACTTTATATTTTTGAGGAAGAACATAGAGTTAGGTGTTGCCTTTCCCTGGTCTTAAAATTAAGAACCAAACATGGTTAAGTGAAAAAAAGGGTTTTTGCCTTGGTATTTGTTTAAGGATCCTTAGGTGCCACACTTTGTCCTGGTGGAACACACCGAAAAACACCCCGAAATGCATGCACACGGCACCCGAAAAGCACACACAATTATAGGCCTTGCAAACCAGCATATCTATCAAAGATTCCCTAATGAGAGGCTCAAGTGAACCCCCCATCCCGAGGAACCTTCCCCCTCGCTGGGCCTGTCTCAGTTTACAGAATGTGTTCTAGAGAGGACCTTGGTGTCTGGGGCTTTCTGACTGTGAGGCTTCCAGGATGTTTGGTCTCCTGGCTTAACAGCGTATTGAGTCTTAACGGGGCTATCTAACTTAAGGAATTATAAGTATGTGAGCTAAAAGCACTAAGAATACATAAAAGCTATGTAAAGAGTATATAAAAGGGGTATAAAAGAAGAGGAAAAAAATCATCGGGGCACCAAGGGAGCTGAATTTCATATGTTACCCTGTAGGCAGTGAAGTGTTGTGTTATCAGGTACATATACAGGAGAAAAATGATATTTAGAGAACATTTGAAAAAATTAAACCAGAGAAACTCTGAAGAAAATCCTGTAAAGAGAGATTTGAGCAAGGAACCTCTTGAAAATAGTCCCTATCTTGGAAAGGTAAAATAACCATTTTATGCTTTTTATGGGCTATATTACTGAGTATGGGTGAAGAAGAAGAGGGATGGAGAAGTGCTGATGTGACCAGAGGCTCTTAGTTGGCCAGAACAAGGGAGTCTCGGGTTTAGTCTTAGTTCAGTCAATTTGTTTGAGAGTTGGTTTGGGGAATGAAAGGAACAAGGAGAGAATACGAGGGAGGAGAAGCTGTAGGTAGAAGCAGCTGAAGCTTTTCAAGGAAAAATTGTGGAAGACAGATCTTATATGATCCAATAATGTTATAATGTAATGTAACGTAAGCGGTGTTGGACATTGCTTCTTAGAGCTTTGTAAGTGGGAAGAAACCTGGCCTAACCAAAAAAGTGAATTACAAAAAACAGCAGTGCATCACAGTAGCTGGAGTAGCAGTACATAGGAGCAGATGGGGAAAAGGCCCTCTTCAGGCAGATGCATGAGGAGGCAACATTTTATATCCGCTGTTACGAACAACTGAGTGTAGTCAATTACAGCTTTTCTGTTGATATCTGCCAAGGTGAATTCTCCAATGAGGTTGCTAATTTTGCTTTGTAAGCACAACTAGTAATTGACTTGAATGATGGGTAATTCTGCACTACCACCTCCTCTGAGACACCCATCTCTTCAGCTGTGGTGTAGCTTTACAAACAGTTGAAGCAGCAATTATCATTCTTGAGTGATCAGGAATATTCTGAAGAACAACAGAAAATTTGCAATGCTATCATAGAAATGTTCTTTGTGACACATCCGTCAGGAAAATGGATTCCCCTTCACTTCTTCGGGTCTCTTGTGCCTTGATGTGCTTCTGTTCCTCTTCAGTGTGGCAGCTGCTCTGTTAAGTCACATGTGATTGTTGTTTTACCTCAACCAAGGGAGAATCCTGTGTCAGAGAATGGCTACAAACCACTAGAAATACGGAGTTGGAAGACACCCTTGTTAATGATTAAAAAGTAACACCGGTTGCTGCTTCTGAAAATAGTTACCATATGACAAATGCATTGTCATTAGAGAGAAACACGGTGAGCTCTATAGTAAAATCTTGGCTGTGTCTACTTTCCAGAGATGTAACAATCCCTTGATTTTTGTGCAAGCCGAACTTTCTGCTTCAGTAGTTAAATATATATAAAATTATGACTAATGTTCTTTTTCTTTCTTGTTTGTGTCTGTTGCTTTAACTATGTGATGTCTTGATGTCATTGGTCATGGAGGAAAAAAAACTGATTCTCAATACTGATTTTAGTTATGCATTAGAAAATACCTCTTCCCTCCATCATCAAATTTTAGCATTCACCTACGCTCTAATCTAATATTTTACAAAGAAAGGGAGTCTGAGTTTGCACATGGTGCTGCTTTCCCCTGTCCATAGGTGATTACTGTAATTAGAGATGATTCTACACAGAAACATTTAGTCATGTGATGTTGTTAACCTGCTTACACATGACTAACTCATTAAAATCAGTTTTCTAGTGTTAAATTTTCCTTCTACCTTTAAAATATATGTATAATCTCACTGTGTTCTACCTCTTTCTTCATCTTGTCACTGGGTGCAATGGAATCACATGGTTTAGGCACAATCAGAGGGGGACTCAGGCAGGATGAACATCGATCAGATTCACAAATGTATAGAGACTCTTTTTTTTAATATAGGTATAGAAGTAGATAAATAATCCTCACAATCAGTAGTTTTTTTCATTAGTCTCTACATTTAGAGGCAGGCATAAGCATAATTCTGCTATTGATACATCTCTAGTTATTACTAGGTTTGCAATTCAATTACCCGAAGAGCCTCAAGTACCATTGATTATTCATGAGATTCTTGGGTTGGGCTGGCTACAAAACTACTCATTAATCCCTTGAGTGCCCCTGGGCAGTCAGTATGCATCTCACATAGCAAATCTGCCACAGCTGTAGAATATAACAGGCTTTGGATAGTGAAGTGGTTGCAGTGAGGGCAGGGCTTTAGCCAGGCCACAGCCACCAGTGGCTGGTACTCTCTAGCGTAACAGTACCGTTCAAAACCAGGTAGCTCTGTGCCTTCTGAAAACAAAGTACCTGAATGGCTATGTTAGCCAAAACCTGGCGGCTCAGCAGACAGCCACACAGCTCTGTGTGACTTATTAAGGAAATGGAGGAAAAAATCCCTCTCTCTCATGGTTTGCATTTGCTGCATTGAAGAAATTGTTTGTTCCATCGAATGTACATCTGTAAGAGAAGAGCTGCCAGTTTGCCACAGTGACAGGATTTGAGCTGCTTGAGGTGCTTACCCTCATTCCACTGACTTGGAGATCAGTACAATGCCTGTTTCCTTGGCAGGTGGTCCATGAAACATTAGGAAGTACCAAAACAGTGCCTGGAGAGCAGGACATGCTGTTTCTTGCTAGCTAGAGCTTTGGTTCATTTTTTGGAGTCATTGAGTAACGGCAAGGATAAAACAAGAAGCATGATTTTCTTGTGCCGCTGAAGTACCTAGACTGACAAAGTCCATAATCTTCAAATTCATAGTTCACACATGTTAATTTCACACATTTTATTGCCACAATTAACTATGCTCATTACTGTTTTCAAGGGGATATCAAGTTAATTCCGGAACAGTTTGAAGGTAGTTCCCTTTTTAATCTATTCTTATGTTACCTAGCACTCATAAACTTATGTGTGTCAGACCAGTACAAAGTCTGTGATTGAAGTGAATTATAGTCCAAATCAGATTAACTACAACAGACAGTGAAAAGTCTGCACTGATAATTTACTGCTTCCAAATACAATCACACTGCAGGAGGTTAATATGAAAAAAAATCTCTGTTCCTTACTCTTCTCTACTGCTTCTGTTTCATCAGACATGCATCTAAAAGAATATTCTTTTATGGATTCAACATACTTTACATATTTCTACATATATTGCATTTCCCTGTGGGAGAAGCTACGCTTTTCCATTATTTATTATGTAAATGACAAAGCCTTTGGAGACTGGTGCAGTCCAGGCTGTGCAGTCCACATAATCCAGTTTTCTACAGAAAAATGCTGAAGCCACATCAGTAAGTCAGTACATCAATACTGAATTAAGTTGGTGGAAATGTCTAGAGAAGCTTGCACAACTCTAATTTTATGATGTTTGACTCAAGGCAATGCTTTCTGTGCATTGCTTCTGAGTAGTTGCACTTACCTGAATCTCTTTCCCAAGGCAGACATAAAACCAAAACAAATATGGATGGACTCCAGGTGTTTCACTGGGCCTATCTTTTTGCAGGTATGTTTTTGTGTGCACACTAGTATTTGTGTCCATCTACACACATCAGTGTATTTCCATACTCTATATATCTAAATATATAGTGGGAAGAAAGAGAGAAAAGAGAGAGGGAGAAGGATATGAAGCTGTGGCATTACAGAACTTTTCTAATCAATACCTTATTGTCGTATGTTAATGCTTGTATCTTTCTCCAGGTGGGATGCTGTTGTGGTTTACGTCCAGCTGGAGATGAAACAGCATGAAACGGCTTGATCAATCCTCCCTCTCTCCCCTAAACCCCAGTGGAATGGAGAGAGTAAAAATAACACTTGTAGGTGAGATGAAAACCATTTAATAATTAAAAACAAAGTAAAATACAGTAACAGTAAAGAATAATACTAATGATAATAAAAAGGGAAAGGAAAAGAGCCCCAAATAAGTGACGCACAACACAGTTGCTCAGCACCCACGGACTGATGTCAGACCCCACTTCCCAAACTCAGATCAGGCACCACTTCTAGGTAACTCCCCCCAGTTACTGAGCATGACATTCTACGGTTTGGAATACACCTTTGGTCAGTTCAGGTCATCTGTCCTGGCTATGCTTCCTCCCAATTTCTTTTGCATCCTTCCTCACTGGCAGAGCACCAGACAAGAAAAAAAAAAAAGAGCATTTCCTTGACCCAGGATAAACATGACTTAGCGAAAACCAAAACACCGATATGCTATGAACATTATTCTTTTTTCTGGATCTAAAACAGAGCATTGTAACAGTGACTTAAGAGGAATTAAGCCCACACCAGCCAAAACCAGGACAGATGCTAAAACTGGTACTAAAATATAAAATAAAAAAGCATAAAACATGCTTAATATATTGATCATATGGTATGAGTGTTGCATCCAGTTACAAAGCGAAGATGTTAGTCAATGTCTTTGAGATCCATATGCAGATCATTATGAAGTTCACAGAATAAGAAACATTTTTTTTAGTGGCTTTGTGTCTTAAATGAAATATGAATATTTCTCCCTACTTGATGCTGTTCTTGCTGCACATGTTGTCAAAAGATCTTGAGAATCTTTTCTGGTAAAGTTGAAACTGGAACAAAATAATTGTGAACACTGAGAGAAAGACAACTCAGAGCAACAAACCTCTTTCTTTCTTGCTTGTTTTTTCCTTCAGAGATTCCCCCAAGACTTGGAAAAAGTAATTCCTGGACTGGAAAGACTGACGCATTGTTTTCATGAAGGCATAAGAGCATTTTAACATCAAGTCATCTAGTGGCTTGTCAGAAAAATGAAACCTCGTAACGTATGGAGAGAAAATCATGTACATTTCATGGTGAAGAAAGATATAGGTAAGACTAGAGAGCTGTGTTGGATGCAGAAAACACTAAGGACAGTGCATTTCTTGTCAGGATGCAAATGTCCATTTCAAGCTCAGCAGTGTTCTTCTCATGATTTCTTGAGTATTTCGGAAATGCCTTACAAACAAACTTGAAAAGAGTTCCGCACTGTAAGAAGGCAGGAAAAAAACCCCCAACAAAACAAATGAAGCATGTCTTTGCAACTGGGGTGGAAATCTTCTGTTTACTAAGAACTCCATTCTTATTTATCCAGTTGCTAATGTCCAATGGACCTACTTAGGTGTTTAATGTTATGCCTGTATCTAACTGCCTTGCCTGAGCAGAGCCAAAATGTTGAGTACTAGAAGAACGGAGATGTATGAAAGCCTCCCTGTGACCTTTAGATGACACTTGTGCAATTAAAGCAACAGTTTTATCTCCTGGAAGAGTAAAATCCAGATATTCAAACAAAAAGAAAAGAGCTTATGAACAGTAAAAAATACAAACCCTCTCTAGATACTAATGAGATTATAACAGATATAATAAGTGTATTTCAAGCTTTGATTTCTAAAGGTCTAAAAATGCTTATATTAAGTAAGGACAAGATCTATCAATTATTTAAATACAACTGAGAGACCAAACAGGTCTAGTCCATAAGAATTTATTTTAGTGACATTAATTTCTTATTTACAGCTATTCATTAACAAATTATGACTTTGTATTTTGCTTATAAAGAACGTTTGTTCTTTCCAGCTGCTGGAAAGTTGTGAAACAGCGGGTGAGTGCTGCTGAGCCTGAAAAGTAGCACTGTCTTATCAATGTCTTTGTTAGGATATCTTCAAAATCCCAAGAAGAAATAGCCTATTACGATTCAATACAGAGGGGATTTATAATTTATGAAGCGATTTAAGGCAAGTTGAAGTGCATTTAGAGACAAAAGAGACTTTGCCTCATCATGCTTAGCTTAGTATTGGACTTTCTTAGGTCCTGTACCCCACTTTAATAGTGTAAGTCTGGCTAAACATAACATTTCTGATAAGGGCCAAAAGCCAGTCAATATGTATCAGAGGTTTCTAAACACTAATCGAGGATTTGAAGGCACATCACAAGAGAAATAATCTCCAGTGTTGACATTAGTGTTATCAGAACCATCAGGACCTAGGAGGTCAGTGAATCAGACAAAATGGCTGAATCAACCAGGACTTCAATTCCTTCATGTCCCGAGCATTTGGTTCTATTTTAAGTTCTATTTAGTCTTGAGGGCCTGATTCAGAGGAATTTGTACTCAGGCTCACTGGACTGGGTGTTTCAATTGTCTACCCCAGTTTTTATCTGTCAATTACCAGTATGTAATGTGAGTTACATAACGTAATGTGAGCTACATAGGAGTTAACAGTTTGAAATATGTCTAGAAATTTGGTTTTGGAAGTATTTACCATCTTCTGAAGTTGCTTTTTGTTCAGTTTCTTTTGGTGGTTTTGTTTGTTTCTTTGTTTTTAATTTAGAAGAGCTGACTTTCAGTAACTGTTTGGCTTTTTTCTCTTACAAGGAGCTTAAATTTTAAAATCTCAGACAAGCTGTGGTCAAGTGCACTGTTTTATGTGATATTTCTGCAACTGAATGTGGAAAATCCAGTAGTGTGTTGAAAATAATCTCTATGATTAAATACTAAAAAAGGGCCTGGTAGATCTAGCTGAGTGTATGACACATACTATAAATAGTAATTTTAAAGGGAGTTTAGAGGGACAGAAACATGTCTTTCAGCTGATGTGACTAATGGGAAGGATGGCTCTGCTGCTGAAAAAGCTTGTTTTATGTTTTAGGTCTGCTCTTCCATCTTGACGATTTTTTTCCTCAGGGTAGCTTCAAAATAATTTTACGTGAGTTCACTGGTCTTACAGTCAAGTCACTGCTGTGGGCTAGACTGGAAATAAAATACCATTGTTTCATTCTTCCATGTTACCCCCCTTCAAATGCTTAGAAATGCAGGTCTTGCTTCCTGCTTGTTTAATAATGTTTAGCAGATCTGTGAATGTGTAAGAAAGGACGCTGTACAGTGCATATGGCATACGGTTATGTCTTTCAGCCTCTGTGCAGATCTCTGTCTTCTTTGAGAGTCAAGGTTTGAGAAGGGGTCCACTTTTCAATTCCACTGTTTGCATCCAACCCTTGAAAGAGATAAAACACTGACATCATATGTTTGGGAGTGAAAATGTGAATGCTGGACAATCTCTTCCTGTCTTCTTATCTGGAAGCACACATCTCAAAAGGCAAAATCTCTCATCACTCACTCCAGCAATATTACATTGTCACTAGAAAACAGATGCAAGAACAGCTAAAGCAAGGAAACTTTGATTTCTCCTGTGTGTTATTGTCTACCAAAATGCGTTTGACAGAAATTTCCTTTGACTACATATAAAAGAAAAAAGAAAATTAATAGTGCTCAGGGGTAATTTTTCAAACATCGTTCATACAAACTAAACAGTACAATTGCAATCCCTTCCTTGGTGTGTTGTATTATGCAGCGTTGTCTAGTGTTTGCACCAAGGTCAGCGGCTTTGCTTAAACTGCAATGTCAGTCCTCTTGTCTGGAAATAAAATATTGATATTTTATCCTTCCTTTTTCCACTTCCCCCCCTGCCCTTTTTTTAAATCTATCAAATAATTAGAAAATGCAAGAAAATTTATTTTGAATAGCTGCAAATCCAGAAAACCAGCATAGAGTTTCTGTCAAATAGCTACAGCAACCAAGGGAAGTTTCCTTCAGGGTGATTTATGGGGCAAGAGATACCGAGTTGCGTAAAAGCTGGTGTAGGAATGGATTTCTGTAACTCTGAAACGCTCTCTGGAGTTTCCTCTCCCAGGCTATTTCCAGGAGCAAGGGTAAACATGTGCTGCATGGGGAACTGTGAGATACCAGGGCAACTCCTGAGATGTTGTGGGCAAACCTTTCTTTCTCACATAAAAACTAAACCATTACTGTTTTAAATTCAGGAGTAATTTATGCAGGAGAGGTTAGTGAATGACTAGCAAATTGTAGGCCACATAAAGTCCTGTGGCTTGACATTTGAGTACGTGAGTGTAGAAACTGGTTGTTTTATTTCAATATAAATAGCAGAGCCAGCTGGCATTATCATACAGATTTGATTGGTGTGGTGTGAGAGATAATGTCATCTCTGACAGCATGGGGACAGACACTCAGACAGCAAGATGCTGAGTGCTATAGGTGTAGCAAAGCACTGCTGTGATAATCCATGGAACTTGTCATTGCCTGAAGTTGTTCTGGGGTATACTGAGATTATGTACAGAGGTTACGTAGGCAAAATAGATTCCCATACACAGCATGGCCCACCTCCGAACAGCCCTTCTTCAAGAAGAAAAATGGTTTATATTCTGTACCTGAGCCTAAACCTACGGACCAGACATTAATAGAAGAGAATTCAGGAGGATTTTTGTCCTGATACCTGAAAGTCCATCTCCTTGGAAGGGACTGACCAGCACAACATACTGCTGCTCCTATTCATGTTGTTGTCCAGGGTGGGAAAGCAAACCTCTCTGTCCCCAGTGATATTGGGCCACCTGATGCACTTTGGAGCCAGCTCGTTTTGACACAAGATTCAGTGGAGCACAGAAGATTAACTTTTTGAAAATGAAAGGGACAGATAGAAGAAGAGGAACTGCTTATCAAATATGCAGGTTTCAGATGGAACTTCACACTCCATGAAAAGATTTTTGATTGCTGTAAGCTCTCTGGAGTGCTTCTGACAATGTGTTATCTGGTCATGTTTGCATGACAGTGGCAGGCCATGCAGGAAACATTAAGCCACGTGACTTCTAAGATGGAATCAATCAAGTGAACAGTAGAGATACTGAAAACTACTTTCACCTTCATAAGGTTTGGTTATCTGTGCATCAGACATGAGGTTTGTCAGCCACACTTCAGTCTGACCAAGCTCAGTGCTGCATTGAGAATTTTAATGAACTGATATTGTATTATGTATGAAAGATGACACCGAGATGATTTCATGAAAACCAAGTCCCCATGAAATATGAACTATTACTGGAGGCTTCACCCCTCACTTAGCTCACATAAAATGCCCATTTAAAAGGTCTTTGTCTTGTTAAGCTTTACAAGTTTGTGTAAGGCTTTCCATTATCCTTAAGCAATGTTAGAGCTGTAAATGAGGGGCTGACACCAACAGTTCAGAGTTTTTATGACACTAAGGTAACAAGACCATGCTAAACACTGAGAATTAATATTCCCAGGGCTCTTATTACTGTCACACAATTATTAGCTCATAGATATTGAGTATATTCAGGAAACATGAGCAGACCTCAAGGAGAGTTGACTGTCCCTGCTGTGAACACTGAAATCATTTTCACAGAATCACAGAAAGGTAAGGTTGGAGGGACCACTGGAGGTCATTTAGTCCATCAAAGAGGGTCTCCTAGAGCATGTCACTCAAGGTTTTCCAGACAGCTTTTGAATATCTCTATAGTGCTTCTGACCGAAGAATAAATGAAAACAGACGTATTATGCTACTAGCTTTCAGTCAAAGTTTTACTCTCAGTTTTGCTTAAAAGCTGAGAAAAGAGTCAGAAATCAAATTAGAGGATTGTTAATTCATCAGTTCATTTTTTGCACTCTGCTAGCAAGATTAGATTGCATAGTACTACAAGGTTGCTATTCCAAAGATGCAACAGGTTTTGGGGACAGCACCAGAATAACTCTGGATGTACTCTTCAAGGTTTTGAGTGGGGGGTTTTTAAGGTCTTAGATAAACACTTAACATAATTTTACTTAGTGAAATAATTTTTCAGACCATGCTGGTATTTCAATTTGTACTGTTGTTTCAAATGTGTATGTATTCTTGAGCTCATTTTCATAAAGATTGCTTCAATGGCTTTATTTGCTATAGCAGTCATTAAGTAGAAGATTGTATGATACTTCTCTTTGGTTTGGGATGCTAAACTTAATTTCAGTGCCCATCTTATTGTGTAACAGTTATCTTCCCCATTAAAAAGAAATGCCAACCTATTCTGAATGTAATGGATGACTGAAAAATTACTCCTACATTCCACTCTCCCATATAAGTGCAAAAGTTTACACGCTCCTTCACTATCTTATGCTGTTTGTTGAAAATAAGGACCTACAAAGAGAGGGAAGAGGTGATTTAAAATACTTGAGATATTTGAACATATAAAGAGGAACAGACATTTTAAAATACCTCTGTGTGGTCTTTAATACCTGTTTATGAAATTCTAGGTTTCATTTTGTAGTCTATTTTTCCAAATTCACTTCTAAGTTTAAATTATCTTTTTGTTTAAATACTTTTTCCTGGTTTTGTGGGGGTTTCTTTTTGGTTTGGTTTTTTTTTTTTTTTGGGGGGGGGAGGGGTGGTGGTTTGCATCTATTATATTGTACAGAAACACTGTGAGAAATTCATTGCACAAATCTTCTTTAAAGGCATGTTCCTTCATGTTCTGCCACGTGCCAGGCATTCAATTTTATCAGCATAGCCAACTTGTTAATTTTCGATAGTTAAAGAAGTATTGTCTGTTGAATATTGTTTGGACTATCCTTTTACTTTCTGAAAGGGTGTTTGAAACCTGAACCATGCATCACACATTTTATGTGGGCAAAAATATAAAGCGAATTTGAGGCAAAGCATTATATCAATACGTACATACCCATCTTCCCAGTGTTGCAGTGAATGGTGACTCAAATAACCTTTTTGTCTTGTTCACATATATCATTTTGCATGTTGAAAAGGTTGTCTTCGATCAAAAGTTTAAACACTTATATGTGATTCTAAGAAGCCTTTCCCTTTGAAATGATGTTTCAAAATCCTTCTTTCCATGTTCTCTGAATGTGTTTTTGCAATAAAAATGAAAATAGATGCTGCATTTGAATGTAAATTTAAAATGGCCTTGAGAGGTGAAGGCAATTTAAATAATTCCCCTCCAACTATATTTTATTGTATGTGAGGCTAACAGTCATTAGAATCACATTGTACAGTGGCTAACAAAATAGATCCACATAAAAAACCCCCCAAACCCTCACAAAATGGCAAAGTAACCCTCTTAACTGCCCCCCCCCCCAAAATTGCAACCCCCAAAACAAACAACAAAAAAACCCCACCAGCAAAACAAACCAACTTAACAAATTCTTCTTAAGAGAAGAAACAGAATTAGTCTGTGGGAGGACAGGAACATCTTTCTGCATCTTGGAATTACAGCTCAAGTTAATGCTGGCTAGTGGCATTGTAATTAAGGCAAAGTGATGAATTTGTTGAGTTAATTGCAGGAAATCTGCATGTTGTGTTTGATGCAGCTGCACTTTGAATTTAAAATATATGTTTGTTGTGGTGCTCCTGACAGAAAAAAAATGCAATCAACTTCTTCTTCTTTTGCCTTTAATCACATGACTCATAATGCAAGGCTTATTGAGGATTTTTATCACTAAAAAGTGCTTTGAATCAACCTTATTGAATGTCTAAGGAAGGATTACATAAACCATGTTATGGTTTTTTCCCTGGAGTACCAAATATGTATTTTTTATTTCAATAACATCCATCAATAGGAAGTTTGAAGAGTATTTCTCCTTTTATTAGTATTTTTCTCCTTTACTTTCTTTTAAAGCCTCTTATGTACTGTAACAATATAAAAGCCTGTCAATTAGCCCCACACCTTAATTAACCTAAAAGAATATATACTGTAAGTAGGAAAAAGAAAACAGTGCTTGAAGAATTTTTTTTTGATGAAAAAACACTGTGAAACATTCTAACAGTCTCATTGCTAACATTTTCAGGGACGTTAGAGAATAGAACTGGTTTCAGGAACTTTCCTCCTCTTCTAAGACCTATAGTTTCCTGACACTTTTCCTCACTTTTACTTCCATTTTTTTAAGCTAGTGTAGATTTGGGGAATCTTATTTCCCATTAATTGGGAGAATACTTCATTTTCTTATTTCTTAAGAAATTTAAAAACTATAGACCATATAGGCAATCACTGATGTAACAGTATTACATGAACAGAATTACATGAATCATAGAATCATAGAATGATATGGGTTAGAAGGGGCCTTAGTCTAACCCTACTGCTGTGGCCAGGGGCATCTTTCACCAGATCAGGGTGCTCAAAACCCTGTCCAACCTGACTAGGAACACGTTCAATGACACGGCTTCCACAACTTCTCTCAGCAAACTGTTTCAGTCTAACCTCTTCCTGGTATCCTGTCTAAATTTACTGCTACCCTTTCTCCTATAACTACAGGCCCTGGTAAAAGCGTGCCTTTGTCTTTCCTACAAGCCCCTTTTATATATTGGGAAGGTGCAATATGGTCTCCACAGAGCATGCTTCCACTCTTCAAGACTGTCATGGTCCCTCTGGATTTTGTCCCTTCCCTCAAGTGCACAGCTCAGCTTGTGTCTTCTGCAAACTTGCTGAGGTACAGTCAATCCCACCTGCTATGTCGTTTATGAACACCTGAAATAGTATTGGATCCTTGAGGAACACTATTCATTTTTGGTTGCCTCTTGGGTTTTGAGCAACTCTTTGGACATGGCCATCCAGACAGTTTTTTATCCGTCTCACAGTCAATCTGTTAAACATATGTATCTGCAGCTAAGAAGTAAAAATGTTGTGGAGACCACGAATGAATTTAGAACATGAATAAATTTGGCATTCTACACTTTAGTAGACCGAGGATTTATTTGAGCATCCCCATTAAAAGCTTCTGGTCATCTTTTTGCTTAACTGATTTTGCAGTATGGAGGGTCAGTTACAGCGACATTGCTGCTACCTGTAACGGTGCAAGGTTAACACCTGCAGATAATAATTCAACATGAAATCGGATAAAGTACATGAAGGTACACTTGGTTCTTTGTTCTTTAGGACACAAATACGTAGTCTTAATTCTGATGTTTACTCAGGGTTAAATTCTAAACTATTTTTATTGTTGGAAAGTGTGATTGTGTGTTGTTGATTATTCAAATTCTGCAAAAGAATATGCGTACACACAAGTCTGCCAACCACACTTGGAAAGCTGTCATACGGAATTAGTTGGAGGTATTTGGGTAAGCAAAGACAGTGTGTTTTGGATTTCAAGTTTTAAATTTTTATTCTTTTCTAGTGCGTTGGGTTTCTTTTGCTTCTTGAACCATGTGGTGTTTCAGGATATAGTGAGCTTTGTAGCTACATGCAACTCCGTGCAACTTTTTCAGCTGCATTTCATTGGCTAGTACTAGATGAATCTGTCTTATTGCAGTGTCCATGTCTTAAAAGAAGACTGCTTCCCTAACTCTGGTAATACACTGACAGTGGTAGTACAGGGAATAAAACTTTCCATGTTATATTTGGTTGCTTTTCTTTTTTTCTTTTTCCAAACACAGAACTTAATTTTTAAAATATTTTTTGATTTTTAATAACTTCCAAAATCTGTTTCTTTCAAAAAGACAAATAATGTTGTTAACTCTCAAGAGACTACAAGCATAAGACATTTTTTCCAAAATAAACCATTGTCTTTTTCTCATTAGTTGCTCTTGGCTTCCACCAGAAAATAGTGTTGCTGGTCTAACTCTCTGGCAATCTGACTCATTTGTGTGTGGGGGGGGGGCAAATTAATCTATGCTTTTACTTCATAAACTTCAAAGGAGTTCCATCAGGCATGAATCTGGTGGATGTCTTCTCTTTCCAAGGCACTGCATTCATTTACTCAACAGGAAAAGGATTCATAAAGGAATAAAGTGAGTATTTCCTGTACTAATATAGACATATTATGTCACTTTCAACAAAAGAGAAGATACTGATTTCGAAGTACATTATAAAAATGCACTTTTCATTCTGTATCAACCTAGCATTTATACAGTGTTTCTACAGCAAAAGGTCTAGTTAGGATAAAATAAGTTGCATTGTTTTTAGGTGATAAGAGAATGACTGAAATATTATATTAATTTAAAACTGTGGAAGTTATACAGCATCTTGTACTAACTTCAGTACTTGCAGTAGTTAAACTTCCTTTGATATCTGCAATATAAAGTTGAAATGCTGGCGAGATTGGTTAAATACATTAAAGTTTCTTAAAATAAAATAATCTGTTAAAGGCCCCTTCTGTTGCATTGCCACGTAAGGATTTGAATTTCCCATAAGTAGGGAATAAATTCACAGAAAGTTATGATGGAGAAAGACAGAAGGCAACGAAAATGTTCCTGGAAAGGAAATCACTGCAGTTAGGAAATGTTGGAAACAACAGAGTCTTGTGGTCTTAGCTGAAACAATTTGGCAGCTTTGGAGGAAAAAAGTGTTCACAGCTTATTGAGCTGATGTGAATTGTTTTCTTTGCTGGAGGAAGAAGTTGTAAAGAAGACAGGTAAGAATGAACAAAAGTGTGTGAAGCTAAGAGCTTGCATGGAGGCTGGGAGGCAGAATACGCGCACCTTAAAAACCTGAGAAATTCTCCCCTCAAAATAGTCAAGCGTATCTCCACAATATATTTTCGACCCAGTTATCTATCTGGAATGGCACTGTGATTGCACCTTGTAATTACTGTGAGTAATCATGAAATTGTGTTTGTAAATTCTCAATTGATTAAAGGGAATGACAGTTTTCTCCTTGGTCTAATGTAAATTCTCTGTCAAATATTATTATTCCCCTTTTACTCTTGGACATTTAGCAGATTTACCTAATTGGAAGGGAAACTTGAGGGTGTCAGGCAGTTTCTAACAGAAGAAACCTGCAGGGTGGGAAGGAGAAGTATAAAGCAAAATTGCACTATAAGTGATCTAAATATGTGTTTCTTTAATGGTGAAGAGGATAGTTGAATAATCCCTTTGATGCCTTTCACTCCCTTTAACATCTCTGCAGATTTTTTCCACAAAAGAACAGTTTGTCTTTGGATGAAATTTGCCAAGAAAGCAGTTGCTGAATCAAAGTGGCTAACCTGGTCCTGCCCTAGGAATACCATCTGCAAAATGCTGCCTCACTGCGGGGGAACTGCAAAGAAGGAATTGCAGCTCAGTGACCCGTCACTCCCTCCTCTCACTGGTAACAGGGCTGTGTAATAGGGAGCTGAGGAAGCAATACCTTGCTCTCTGATGCTCTGTGTGTCTTCTGTCCTAGGAAGGAGGAAACAGCGGCTTCAGGTTGCTCCCCAGCAGGCTGCTCCCCAGCATAATCACATTTTATGAGTTTACAGACAAGTACACACAGACTCCTTCTCACCGTTTACAGCATGCCTCACCGCCTCTGCTCTCAATGTCAAAGGGAGAGAAGTTTTAATTTACAGGGGAGTACAAGAGGTTGCATATCTTTCATATTATAGACAGTCCTAGTTGTCGTCTGTTTCAGAGGACGATGCGACCACTGGACTATTTTGTTGACTTCAAATTCTGAATTATTTATTGAGGGAAAATATAATTTATGGATACCCAGACCCATCTCTTTACAGGCAACTTGAGTTTTTACAATCAGAGCTCTCAGAGTTGGGTTTACAGCTCACCTAATTAAGAGGTATCCTTGTATGCAGTCTGACCACAAAGTCATTGCATAATGGATATATTGCACCTGATAATATTTGACACAGAAGGAATATGATAAATTTTAGATATCAATTATTGCTCTGTGTATTTTTGACTAGCAAAGTATTAACAATAATGAACTACTTGTTTATGAAGAGAAAACATTAGAAATGTTTGTAATGCACCTAAATATAATTTTAGGGATTTTGTCTGCATGCTTGTTTTGCTTCCCGTACTTCTCAAACTTTTATTTTTCCTTCCTGCCCATCATCTTTCAGAAGTAGATCTGTGACTTTATACATTCACTGGTAGTTTTGCTAACTATGTCCGTGCATTTCTTTACACCTTGCGAGACTGTAAATGTATTCCAATGCCAGGCTGTCAGAGGAAGCTGTGGATGTGGGATACTGCAAATCAGAGGTGTGGTAGGAGAGACAAGTGTGTGCAGCAGATAACTGTACTTGATTAGCTAGATTTAAATAGTGTTGGAAGAATTTGCCAGGTGAAAATAAAAATTGTCAGTTCAGTTTAATTTCATGGTGAATCAAACAAGGAAATTAGATTCTGCTACTCTACTAGTTTGACATCTACAGCAAGTGACAATTAGAGATGATGAGAGAACTTATATTTATTTCAAAACTCTTGATATTTTTTTTTTTTTTTTTGTGATAGGCATGTAACTTTTATTTACCTTTGCTCAGAAATATAAGTTATTGTTATTTGACTGACAAGTTGTGGATTTCAGGAATTCATTATTTTATTAAGTTCCTTTTGATAGAGTACTGCAGTTAAATTTAGAGGTAACTTGAAGTCTGCATTTTATTGAAATAATTTCTTGGGATGAGGCATATCAGCCACAAGTACTCTACAAGGAATAAAAGTGGTAATGCCTCAAACAAGGAAATATTACAGTTTAATGAAGTAAGGATGAAGGAAATGTGAAAGAAATTCCTTTTGCTATACTTGGCCACTCAGTTCAATCCTGAAGGGTTTCTTCATTACCCTTGGAAAACAAGATTAAATAACAAATCAAAACACAAACACATTCTTTAAAAGCTCTCCCAAAGCCCAAATTCTAATTAAGTGAACTTCACGGTTAAATTAATGTTCAAAGAGCATGAAAAATCAAGCATAACTGAGGCATGAAATGATTGTATATGATGTTGTAGTCACTTCCCAGCCCATGCAGTGCAGTTTGTGCCTCAGAAGGCTTAGATTTAGAAGCAATACAGAAATAGCATGAGGAAATTATTTCCTACCTTATTTTGCTACTTCAGATAGAAATGCATTGTTGTCTGGCAGCTGCGGGGAAGTCATCAAACAAACATAGAAAAATGGAGAAAAAAAAATCATTATGACACATTCTAAGGGAAAAACACGTCTCAGATCCTGCAGTAAGTTGCCTTATATTCTAATATGCTGTGAAGAAAGGTATGTATTCTTGCTGCAGTTCTCCATTTGTTAAAAGAAGAAAATATTTCTTTTATTTCATCCTGTACCTTGTCTACACTTCTTTTAAGATTTTGAGGGCAGGAATAAAGAGTCTCTATGTACCACTAATTGGGAATCAAACATTATCAGTCTTAAATAGCCTGGGAGGTTTGTTTTGGTCCCCATTGCTCTCTTTTTCACAAGTCAGTCTCAAACTGCCAGTTTTCATGTTTAGTTTCAGTTTGTTATACACAGTTGCTCAAATACTCATGTGGCCTCGTTGTGCTCTGTAATTCTTTCATAGTTCATTTGTTTGTGGATGAAAGGAGACATGCATGAGTTCTCTCATACGAACCATCTCCTACTGCCTTCATTCTCAAATGCAAACTCTTTAATAGGAAACTTCATGACAGTTCTTAAACTGGCAGTTATCTGTCATGTCCTGCATAACTGATGTTGGGAAGGGCTCTCCAGGATAAACATCCCTGGATGATGTGTTGGTTTTTTTTTTTCCTTAAGGATTTCCTTTAAAAATATCTTGGAAGTGGAATTCAATTTTGAAAGTATAAAACTGAAAAAACAGATTATTTATTTAACTGCATTATAATATTTTGTGCAACTACCTGGAGGGGGCCTACAGGGAAGCCAGAGAGGGACTTCTCATCAGGAACTGTAGTGACAGGACAAGGAGTAATGGGTACGAATTTAAAAAGAGAAATTTAGGTTAGGTATTAGGAAAAAATTCTTTACTTTGAGGGTGGGTAGACACAGATTGTCCAGGGAGGTTGTGGATGTCCCAGCCCTGGTAGTCCATCCAAGGCCAAGTTGGACAAGACCTTCAGCAAGCTGGTCTAGTGGAAGGTGTCCCAGCCCATGGCAGGAGAAGCTGGGACCAGATGATCTTTAAGGTCCATTCCAGCCCCTTAACATTTTACAATTCCTTGATTTTGTAAAGCCCCCTTGGAGGTCCAAGAAAATAAAAATACAGGCTGGCTTCTCTTTCACATCCACTAGGGTACAACGTGCATCCTGTATGTCTAATGTTACCAATTTTTCACAGCTTTTCACTGGGGTATTCCTTAATGTTTGTGTTAGCAAAGCGAGCTTCGTATATATTTTGGTTGACTTCTTGTAGGGTTTGTTTCAAACTTCCTCAACATCTTTTTTTTTTATATTTGGGGTTTAGAAAACAGAACGGACAAGGTTCAAAGAAAATTCGGTAAAAATTGTTACGTCATTGAAAACTATTTGCTTAGGTGACTTTTGTTTTGTTTGGAGTGTCTCAATTTGCACTGCATATGGTTTTACAGGTAATAAGAAAGAGGAAACATTAGGAAAGCATGTATTTATAACCATATCTTCATGAACCATATCTTCATAGCGAAGCAGTGAGACCATAAGTTTTGTTTCAGAAGAGTACATACAGCTGAGTACATGAATGTGAATTGTTGAGATGTTCCTGTGATGCCTTAAGTTTTAAATTTTATAATTTAAAATCCTCTACTGTCTAGAATATAACTCTGAAGTTTCTTGTAGTCTGTTAGTTGCTGCTCTCTTAAGCCAGATAGACATAACAAACCCTCTCCAGGCCTGCCCTCCAAGGACACCCAGCCTGTCCTAGGCCCAAAATGTAAACCAACATCTTGGGAAGGGAGGTTGAGCTTGGAGAAAATTACATCATTAACTGAAGCTTTAATTGGAGAATTGAACTTGATATGCAAATGGACAAAACTCATGAAAGTGTGAAGTACTCGTGACCGGGGGTCCATCTTGGGGTCCATCTCAGCAGCAGCCTCTGGCTCCCCAGTGTGTACCTTTGAAGGCCCTTCAAATAAATACCTACCTTTATTCCCTTAGTCTCGTCTAGTCTCTGTTTTTTTAGGTGGCCTGATAAGGCATCACCTGAGTAGGGGATCTATTTGCAAAAATTTTGTTTGTTGAAACTACTCTCATTCATAATATCTTTAGAAATTAAACCTAACAAAGATAATACAGTAAAAGATTGGCTAATACACTGCATTTTTGACTTATTTTTTTAAGCTTTTAACTGGAAAACATGCAGTTTTAACAGTAACCCTTCTCCCAGTTAGCCAGAATTGGTCCTGGAAATAAGATATGGTTCTTCTAAAGATTTCTGAAGAAATACAGTTTATGAAAATATTCTTAGCTTTTTATATCAAAATCAAGTTACCCAGAAACCATGAGTTTGTTTTTTTCCTTTATTTTACAGTGAGCTTTTAAAATCACACACAAACTTGTGAAATCCTCATAGAATTTTGTGGTTTCTGACCGATGCCGGGGCTCAAAGTTGAAATAATAAAGTCCATACAAGAAGTTGTTGGGTTTTTTTACTTTGTAATTAAGATTCGGATAAAACCAGAAGACAATGAATTTCAAAATTAATTCAAAATTAATTTTAGCATTTTATTTTGGACCAAAAATATGATTTTGAAGATGTTGTCCAAATTGCTAACATGTGATCTAGATTTCTTTCAGGGGAAAACTAAACCAAGTGCTCAGCTCCATAGGCTCACCAATGCAGATGCAAAGCCAAGGCTATCACTTCTTCCTGAGACAGCCTCCAGCTGTGTGCTTGGTGAGGACATTCAGCCCAGAGGAACAAATGAAATTTTTTCCAGAATAAATCCTTGAATGGCTTGCAACAGACACCGTGCCTTCAACATCAACTGCTTTGACATTATAATTGCTCTTAGTCATCCAAATTGCTTAATAAATTAGACATAGCTGATTACAGTAACTGAGATACATTTTGTATACTCTGTTGAAACACTAAATAAATGCTAATGCAATAGTTAAAAGCCAGAGTCAGGCTTCATGTCCACATCCATCTCTAGATGTCCATGTCTAGATGTAGTAAGTAGGTGCAATTAAATCTTTGCCCTAATAACTTTTACAATTTAGTTTTAATATGTCATTCCTACCCAACAAAAGCCTGTTTTCAAAACTGCTTTACATATGATTTAAGACAGTTGCAATTAAATTTCACTGTGCTATGAAAAAAGCTCAGATTTTCTTTTATATGTAATGAAAGTCTTGCAGTGGAGCTGAGTATGAATAGCAGACCAGGCATCTGTCTAGGATTAGGTAGCATGAAAATAATATGTCAGGGTTGACAGCACATTGTATGTTGTGTTTTTATAAAACCTGAAATTGCTGGGTGTGAAACTGCTTTATACTCACTTCATTAGACAGTTTAAAGCCAAAAAGCTTTATCAGTAAAAAAAAGTGATTCATTGCACCTGACATGGTTTGTTGAAAGTGTGTTTGCCAAGCTGCTCGAGAACTCAAGAACTGCCGGGGTTTCCATCAAATGGTGGAAGACTGCTGTCCTGAAACAAATCCTCTGGCATTCCAGCAGGACCTGGTCCTCTGGGAACAGGGGACAAAGGCAGACCTGGCGAACCATGACAGCAGCACTCCTGGGTGAGCTGCTGGGTAGATGTGCAGTACTGGCACCTCCAGTTGCTTGTCACTAAACCTGCCCCCAAATCTGTCGACACAGATCCTGCCAGAGAGAAGGAAGCTGGCTGTCTGCACTATCTGAGCAGCTCTGTTAAGAGTGGAGATCGCATGAAAACCTTTAGTATTCCTCAACGGGATTTTGCCATTACATATATTTCGAAATGAAAGGGTTAGACTAAATAACTCAGTACTTCTTCTTGCATAGAATATAATTTTATTTAGTGAAATTCACATTTAAAACAATTTAAAAGAACTAAATTTCTTCAAAGAGGAAAATAAAATGGAAAAGTTGCTTTTTTTAATAGTTCAAGGATTACTATATATATAAAAAAGAGTTATATAGATATAGGTGTGTATATAACCATGGCAACCAAAACAGAAATCCAGCAAAGCCTTAGATCTAATTTGCGGATGTTGTATGGTTTCATTAACAAATTGTAAGAACCAGTGCAAGAGAAAGGTTAGGGTTACAATGCACTTTGGAAACCAAAACAGGACCATGAAAACCAACTGGAATAAAGAGCCACAGGACAGCAATATAGCCCTGCAGAAAGGCAGAGGTGGAAAATGGGGAGTTAGGGGAAGTATTCCTGAAGATGCAAGCAGACATTTCTCTTATATCTCCTGTTTTAGGGAAATGTAGTTATTTGCATCATTACTCTGTCAATCTTATTTTCTAGTGGCAACTACTCGCCAAAAATTTTAGCTCAGGTTAAAAATAAATTTCCTCACTAACTTTTAAAGCTTTTGTAAACATAACTTTGGCAGTAAGCAAACCGTAGCCAACTTTCTCCATAGAAATAGGCTTAAATATTCAATTGATTTCCAATAAACATACATGCAACAGGTCAGTGAGATCAGATGATATTTTTAGAAATGCTTGTACTTTTTGTCTGGAATACATGTGTTCAATATCTATTATATTCTTAAGTTTTTGCACCTGATTTAAATGAGCTACTCAATTTCAGGGCTAGGTGTCTCTAATAATCTCATATCTTAGCATACTAAGTATCTCATGTCCCCGAAATTTATAGAAACTTGCAAACACCCATTCTAAGGTGCTTCTTATATCAAAATTCAACAGTTTTGATCAAAAAACTCACAAAACTGTCTTTGCCACTTTAAAAATAAAGTATAATACTAATAAGCAACTTGACAGAAGAATATATGAGCGCAAACAGGTTTTCAAGAGTATAGAATCTCCACTTTCCCATGTCTTTTATTTTACTGAGAAGGCTAATTGATGTTCAATTACTCAAGCTGAAGTGTACAAAAAAGTTGAACACATAGAGGTGGGCTATTTTTTGAGAACGCAAATAAAGAACCTGCTGACTTTGTTCTTCAAAAGAAGCAACTTCCTTTCCTCTGCCAAATCCAACTCCACTAAATGTGGTCTGAATTACATACAAATGTGCCTTACTGTACAGATGGATTTACCATTAACATTAAAGGAGGAGCAGCTAAATGCTTCTGAAACAGAAAATTTTCTGTACATGTCACCACGTTGTAGAGAGGTGTCTTCAAAATGTTAATTTGAAAAGAAATATACACTAGAAAGATGTGAAGCTTAATCTAGCCTGACTAATAAAATACTGCAATTATTCCCTGATTTCTAGGGCATTATTATTTAAATATATACTTTCGGTGCAGTTGAAGAGGATTTGGCCCATTTTTATACTTAGATATAAATGTCTGCTTTAATAATTTTGCTATTGTAAGTGCTTGTGTATTTATGTGATAATACAACTGTCACTACTCCATATTTAGGCACGATTGGAAATATCATTGTAATGCAGATAGCATAAAGCAATCATCCAAAATATTAATTATCAATTTGAAAACTATCTATCTCAGCTGTAACATAGTGATCTGATTCATTAACTGCATATACACTCTCCTCAGAGTACTAATGGCTGCATGCAGATATTTCAAACGACTTCATAAACACATGAGCACAGACTGTTAAGCAGTGATTAATTTCTGCAAGACCATGTGATGTCCTATAATTCTTTATTGGTGCCAAAGTGATATATAGCATGAGCACATTCATTGGCTGACTCAGCAAAATGTCCATGGGAAGTATCATGGGCTGTATCTCCTCGGTAGGCTCTGCAGGGGTTTAAATCACCTTGAAAAACAAGCTATGGACAAGAGACTTGCACATGAGAGTGCTTTGTTAGAAAGAGGATGGTTATTTTCTTTTAAAGGTATAGCCATTCTTCTTGTAAGTTGCACATGGAGGATGTACGAGGGCATGGCTGCCCTTCATACGTGATTGTGAAGTTCATTGGTTCATCTCACAAATTAATTTCATACAGATCTATTCAGACTACCAGGGATGTTAACCAGGTTAAAAGAAGAATAAGTTATTGCAGGAGAAGGAAGGGAAGGTTACAGACGTTTCTGGTCTTCCTCTGTAACATTTTCCTTAAATGTTACTCCTGATCATGGTAACTTTTATGGTTATCCAATTCACAGTTTCAGAAGTTAATATCTAATTTAAACCTCATCTTTGGTTTTAGCTGCTCAAGGGTGTTGTGTGCACATAGGAGTAGCACTAGTGTCTTGGGAGTAGAGCCTCATCCCTCAGGAGAGAGATTTAGGAAATCATCAATTTTGTCTATGCCTCTGCATGGTTTTCTGCAGTGTTCTGTTGTTTCTTTTTCTAAGTGCAATCATACGGATATATATCTTGTGGTTATCTGGCTTGTGTTTCTATATTGTATACCACACATCTTCCTCACAAAAAGCTCTTCCTGAAGATCCACTGAAATAAATGGTAAGACTTCTTTGTACTTGAATTGGTCCATGAATTCTTTTTAGAAGGAAAATACTGTTTGCTTTTCAGCAGTCTTTAAGGTAGTGGAAACCATTGTATTCCTAGATAGTCTCCAAGTCTATTTCGTCAGATGATCTTTGCCAGGTGTATTTAGTGTAGGAACAAGTTTACTGGTTCAAAAAAATCTTCCTTCCTTCTTTTTAATAAAAGAGGTATTTTCTATCAATACCTTTGTATTTTCTTAGTCATGGCGACAGACCAGACGTCAGGTAACTTGCCAAATGTGTGTCCTGTGGTCATGGCAGAAGCACGCTACTTTGTAGAGAAATTATTCCAGTTTTGGGCTTAATTTGATGTATTAACACTGATTTTCTAAAAATGTGCTTTATTTTCTAAACAATTTTAAAAATTCATTTGTTGTTTCTTTTGTGGTTTTTTGTTTGTTTGTTTGTTTGTTTTTTACCTTTTCTGGGCCGAATAGATTAAAAGAAAAATAAAAGGAATACTAAGCAGAACTCATATAAACTAAAATATAAAAGTAAAAATATTTCAAAGTAATCATGTCACTCACAAATACTTTTGAGAAATACAGGAGTATTTTCTTTCAGATGTTCTGCAAGGGGTGCACAGCATCAGCTTCCATATTTTTTACTTTTATCTTCTTTGAGTGATGAGCTGACATTACAAAGGAGTGAGAAATATAGTATGAGTTTTTTGTGAGTCATAATCACAGCACGATGTTATTTATCAATTTATTTGTTTAATTAAAAGCAATTTCAGAGCCTAAACACAGAAAGTTCAGAGTGTTTTCAACTCTACTTCGTATTTCATAGAAAGGAGAAAAAGGTGAGGAGAGAGAAGGCATTTGAAATACAGGATGTAAACTAAGTAGGTAAAACTCAGGAGATAAAAGAGAGGAATTTTTTTCCACTGTGCTATTTCAAATGATGCAATGTGTAGCTACTGCAAATTTCGGATACAGTCCTGGCTACACTGGAGATTATAGGAAAGCTGCCCTTAAATTTAATGGCATTTTGACTATTGCATTACCAATCTTCTGACAAATATTACTGAGAAGCCTAGGAGACTGGGTTTTATCTGTGTGGTCATCAGCCAACATACATCTTCCCATCCTTCCTATCAGACTTACCTTCCTGAATAAATGACTCAGAGATTTATATTTCAGAAATTTTGGCCTGTGGCTGATAGCTGTGGGTTTTTGTCACTGCCACGATGTTCCAGAGTGGTAGTACCTTGGTTTTGGTTTGGGCGTGGTGTCAGAGGGGTGCAGGCTGTGTACCCAAATCGGTCCTCTGTTTAGTTTAAGTATAAATTCCACTATGACACTCCAACTGCTTTTTACAAGTGATTTTAGGTGATCTTACAGATAAATAGCACAGAGAGAATAAAACTACAGTGGTTTTGACAATGTTGAATGGCTTTATTCTTTTGAGAGATGAAGGTTTGGTCTCTTTTTTCAAGATAGGTTAGTGTTTGTTATTCCTTTTTTTAAAAAAAATATTTTTTCCAAAAGATCCAGAAAAAGGCCTTGTAAATTCATGATCAGGAAGCATGCTATCAAACACAGATTTCTTAACTCAGTTAAAACCACATTATTGTTGACATTGTTGTTATTATAAATAATATATAAGTTAGAAGTTTTTTTCAACAATATATCTGGAATTTAGTTCACCAAAGATTTTAAATATCAGTGATTTACTCCCCAAAACCTAAATCCCAGCCCTCCTGCTGTCTTTGACTCATATTCTGTTCTTTTAAGAAAATCACAATACACCATTATAATGACAGTAAAGGGAAAAAGTTAGTATTGCATAATGTTGAGCAGTAAAATTGCACAGTACTATTCACATGAAAATTTTGCATTATCATTAGCCTTTCAGTATGAGATACAAAATCATTGTAGTGGAACATTTTCACAGGTACAATCTTGGTTTCTCTGAGAACAAATATCTCAATTCGCTGCCAACGTTTACATCGCAGGAGGATACTATTTGCCATTGTAGCAATCCTTTTCAAATCTATGTATTGCACTGCAGCAATTCATTTGTATTATTTTACTGAGTATTATGTTTTCAAAATCTGTTCCACAAACAGATGCCACTTTGACTCTATGACGCAAAGGAATTCTGTGACATTTTTTGTTCATCATCTATAAGAAACAAACTCCCCATTTGCTAGCCTAGGATTAAGTCTGGACGAGTGAAATTAAAAATGAAATTATTCTGTATGACAGTTGCATATCCTGGTGTTTGTCACAATATGAGAAATCTAGAATAATAGAAAAAAGTTTAATGACAGCAATAAGAATGAATATGTTGAGTATGAAGAGTAGTGATTCATCAAGTGTTCTGCATATATTCTGCATAAAATGCAACAACACAGGCATCATGATTATTGCTATCAATACAGTAGTGCTTTCTCAATTTGCTTGAACTTCCTGACTTCACTTGTGATTTCCTGTCTGAAATTGTGGTCAGTGCTTGGTGCTTTAGCTGGTTTCCCAGGAAAGCCACAAAAACATAGAGTAAATGTTTTCATCATTTAATGCGCCCACCAAAAAATATTTTTACATGCAGAACAAGGCTTTTTGTCACTCATCCAGAGTTAACAGCTGCTTTCAGTGTTGTAAACCAGTTATGATTTGCTCAATGGCCTTTAGTGAAACGGCTAGGCTTTCCCCAACCATGTCTTAGGTTGCACGCCTAACCTATGATGTAAAATAATCATCACACCTTGTATCAGCCAGTGCTTCCACAGGACAGAAGTGACGCTGACAAGGGGTGGGGAGTGAAGGTTGCTGTCAGTTCACCTCAGGTGGCCTCTGCTGCTTCTTTCTCATTAAGTGGCGGACATCTCACACTCCTCTCATGCTCCAGCATGAGGTCACTTCCATGGGTGACTGTCCTCACACACCTCTCTAACATGTGTCCTCCCCCCGAGGCTGCAGCTCTACACCGATTGCTCCAGCATGGGTCCCTTCCACAGAGTGCGGTCCTTCAGGAACAGGCTGCTTCCAGCAAGCTTCCCCCACAGGCTCACAAGTCCTGCCAGCAAACCTTCTCACTTCAGGGCTCCACAGGGTGTGGGATACCCACAGGGTTACAGTCTCCTTTGGTCACACCCACGTGCTCTGGCATGAGGCTGGTTTTCCACGTGCCGCAGGTGGGTATCTGGCACACCTTGAACCTCTGTGAGGGGACAGCCTGTCTCACAACAGTCCAAATAGTGGGCTGCAGAGAAATCTCTGCTTCAGTGCCTTGAGCCCCTCCTCTTAAATGTCTGCAGAACTGTTTATTTCACATGTTGTCACTTCTCCAGCTGCAATTGCTCCAGTGCAATAATTTTTTCCTTCTCAAATATGTTATGCTGGAGGCATTATCACCATCACTGATGGGCCTGGCCACGGCCAGTGCAGGGCCTGGTGTCGAGCTTGATGGCACTGGCTTTCTTGGGCATGGAGAAAGCTTCTGGCAGCTTCTCAAAGAAACCACCACTGCAACTCCCCCCACTATCAAACCCTTGACTTGTAAACCAAATACAGTACCTCAAAACCTAGTTTATTCATTTTTTAGAACAATCTTCTCTGTTTTAAACCAATAAAACAAAATAATAATAGAAATAAACTAATTTAGTGTTAATGAATAGTGATTGTCACTTCACAATATTGTTCCTGATAATTTTTCACACTCATTCTAAGGTCAGGGGAATGCCCATAGTTTAGTTTTTGCTTCTTACTCTCAGCTTCCCAATTCTGATTTGAATCAGATCAGAACGGAACTGTCTTTAGTGATCTGATGTGTGGTGTTGACCCTGGCTGGATGCCAGGCACTCCCCAAAGCCTCTCTGCCCCTCCTCTCTGCAGCTGTACAGGGGAGAGAAAATAAAATGAAGGATTCATGAGTTAAGATAAGGACCGGGAGAGACCACTCACCAAGTACTGTCACAGGCAAAACAGGCTGAAATTAGAGATACTAATTGAATTTATTACTAACAAAATCAGAGCAGGATAATGGGAAATAACATAAACCTCCAAAATATCTTCCCCCTGCCTGCCCCCTTTCCCGGCTCTTCCTCCTCCCCTGGTGGCGCAGGGAGACAGGGAATGGGACTTATATTCAGTTCATCACGTACTTCTCCCACTGCTCAGGGGAAGGAGTCGTTCCCCTGCTGCACTGTGGGGTCTCTCCCACGGGAGACAGTTCTCCATGAACTTCTCTGATGTGGCTCCATCTCATGAGGAACAGCTCTCTGTGACCTGCTGCAGTGTGAGTCCACCCCACAGACAGCAGTTCTCCCAAAACTCCTGCAGCGTGGGCCACTCTTCCATGGGGTTTAGTCCTTCAAGGACAGGCTGCTCAAGTGTGTCCTCCTCCCTCTGCAGGTCTCCCACAGGGTCATAGCCTGCTCTCAGGCATACACCTGCTCCAGCCTGGGGCTCCTCCACAGGCTGCAGGTGGATCTCTGCATCCCCATGGATCCCCATGGGCTGCAGGGGCACAGCTGCCTCACCGTGGGCTGCACCACAGATTGCCGGGGAATCTCAGCCTGGAGCACCTCCTGCCCCTCCTTCTCCACTGACCTCGGTGACTGCAAGGCTGTTCCTCCCACATGTTCTCACCCCACTCTTCTCTGGCCACAAGTACTAATTTGCAATAACCTTTTTTTTTGCCCTTTTAAAATATGTTGTCGCAGAGATGTTACCACTGTTTCTAATTGTCCTAGTCTTAATGAGCACCACATCTGTCTTGTAGCCAGTTTGCATTGGCTTTGTCAGACATGGAGGAAGCTCCCAGCAGCTTCTCATTGAAGCCAACCCTGTAGCCCTACCTGCTACCAAAGCTTGGCCATGCAAACCCAATAATTCCTCACACATTTTTTAAGGCCAAGGGTCTGCTCCTAGTTTAGTTTTCACTACTCTCAGCTTCCTGGTTCTGAATTGAATCAGATCTGGAGGCAACTGTCTCTAGTTATCTGGTGTGTGGAAATCTTAAAGTCATGAAAGAGTAGAGTTTTCTTCCAGGTTTAGTGTTTTAAAGAGAGTCTTCAATACCATGTCTTTGCAAGTTTCTGAGTTTACATGGGTCTATAAAGAAATACCACAGTAATCCTGAGGTTTTCAATATCCTCCTGCCATTGCCTTCACCTTCTTTTGTGCCATAAGGAGAAAGTGTATTGAGAAGCAGCTCACATAACCACTCAGATATTACTTGCTTCTTCTTTGCTGTCATGTCTAAGGGACAGCTCCAGAGACGAAAATGCTTATATCGGTAAATAGTTGGTGAGCAGTAGTGTGTTTCTCAGCATTTATGGACACTTAACACCTTGCTTCTCAAGCAGGACTTTGAAATTACACCCCTGAATTACCTTCATTAAATTCTTTCTTGCTGCATGTGTTCTTCACTCAAAGAAGTCCCCAAAATGAATGTCCCACCAGCTAAATTTCTAGCCCATGAGAAGCCTATGAATAGTTAAAAAAAAAAAAATTAATCTAGCCAGTAATCGAACTCGTAACTTCGGAACAGAATATGCTTAGAACCATAGAACCATAAAATATCCTCAGTTGGTAGGGACTTATTAGGATCATTGAAGCCCAGCTCCTGGCCTTGCAGAGGATCACCCTGGGAATCACATCATGTGCCTGTTTTCCAAATTCTCGAACTCTGTCAGGCTGGTGCTGTGACCACTTCCTTGGGAAACTTGTTCCAGTGCCCAACCAACCTCTGGTTGAAGAACTTTTTCCTGATACCCATCCTAAAGCTCCCCTGATTCATTTTCAGGCCTTCCCTAAGGTCTGTCACTGGTTACCACAGAAGAGATCAGTGTCTGCTCTTCCTCTTCTTCTCTTCATAAGAAAGCTGCAGACTGCATTAAGGTCTCCCCTCAGTCTCCTCCAGGCTGAACAGACTAAGTGACCTCAGCCACTCCTCATACAGCTTCCTCTCAAGTTCCTTCACCATCCTCATTGCCCTCCTTTGGACACTCTCTAATAGCTTTATATCTTTCTTATATTACAGTGCCCATAGCTGCCTCCAGCACTGGAGGTGAGGCCGCCCCAGTGCAGAGCAGAGCGGGACAATCCACTTCCTTGCCCGGCTGGCGATGCTGTGCCTGATGCCCCCCACACAGGACACGCTTGGCCCTCCTGGCTGCCAGGGCACTGCTGACTCATGTTCAACTTGCCAGGACCCCCAGGTCCTTTTTGTGGGGCTGCTTTCCAGCATCTCTTTCCTAGGTGCAGAATCCAGCACTCATCTTTGTGAAATTTATACCACAGGTACTGTGATGGAAAGTCTGCAGAGTAAATTAAATCAAGCATTTCAGTTGGACCTTCTTCTTAGTTTTACCTACTATCAGTTTCAATTGTCAGTATGGACTGAAAAAAAAAGTGACAGTTTTTCTTGTCTCCACAGTAACAGATCCCAAATTACTGTGCAAAAATAACAATTAGTAAGTGTTTAAAAGGGTTTAAAAATCACTCCAACTTCCTTCTAGTTTATCAAAATGTCATTCAATAAAATTAAAGAGCAGAACTGTAGACTAAGTTGTTATACTCCATAAATAATTGGTAGGAATGAGAGAATGATAAAAACGTATGATGAAAGCTTATAGCTGGTGAACAAAAGAATCTGAAAGATGTTACTGTATAATCCTAAACAATTGTTGATAATTAAAAAATTGTATTTAGAAAGTATTAAGACTTTGAAGAAAAAATCCTAAATGAAACTGTAGTCCTCAGATGTATCAAATCAGAATTTTTTTCTATGAATATCTTGTCTATCTGCATTCAAAATTAAAAAACAAAGCTAGCCATCCTGGCATGGATGGTGAGACTTTAATGCATAGCAATGGGCATATTCCTATCCATCTGTGGAACTGATCTGAAAAATATGTGTGTGTGACAATAATTTATGCTAATTTGATTTATGAGTTGAACTACCCAAGAAACCAGGTAAGACCACATATTCATAAATATATGCTCCTTTACTTGCAAACTTCGCATTGTCTTGACATGTTCAGGGGTGGGGTTGTTGTGGGGTTTTTTCTTGTCTTCAGGAAACCCTGGCAAATTAATTTTTTTCTTCTTTTAGCTCAAACAATGTTTTTTATCTGAAATCCACTAGTAATCAGCACTGGTTAAGCAATTGTATGGGTTAAGAAATAATTTTTTTCTTTTCTGTTGGCTATATCTCATTTCTTCCTTCTCCTTTGCTTAATAGTTAGTTTCTATGTTTTGCAAATGAGACAACTCAAATGATAGCCTGAACAAAAAAGGTGTAATAATTAATTACAGTATGAATCAACAGCAAATTCTACTTTAATACCCTCTCTATGTTCAATAAAGGAGAATCGAAATATTTTTTCTGTGTGTCAACATTCTCTCTCCTTTTACTTCATTAAATCAAGAAGATAAAAGCCCCAGGAGACAGAAGTGCAAATTTTAAACCTGTATTGATTTAACCTTCCCTCTGTAAATATTTCATAGTTCTATAATGTGTAAATGCAATCATGCACAGAACAAAGGATTGCACTTTTTTTGTTAGTACACAGAATGACAGTATTTATTATGCTATTTAAACAATATTACATAGGAAAACACATGAGGATATTTTGTTATTGTTATAAATGTCAAGGATGATTGATACAACACTATTTTTCAAGAGAAATGTTCATTAAGAATAGCTATACTGAACTGTGATTTCCTTGAAGGACTATAATGCCATTTGTTAATTACACTTGCAATACCTTTTTCTAGCTTGTCTTTCCCACAATTTGATGCAGATTTGTTTGATGAAAGCTTCCTTCTCTCAGTGCTTCACAGTTTTCTGTTTTCTTCCAGACAATTTTCCATTCTGAAATTCCAACATCCTAATCATTTTCATAACAGATGAGTGGTGGATGTTTTTGGCACGGATTATCTGGTTTGTAATGGCTGTTATATGGTCTTCTGGCAACAACAACAACAACAACAATGAAAAAATCCTGGAAATTGCATGTACTGAGGCCCTGTAGAAGCACATAATGGTTTGGATGGAGTTGTGACTCTTTTCAAAGCCTGTTTGTAAAAACATCATCCAAAAGTAAAACAATGTTCTGAGAATTTCATTCTACTCTGAACCTTTTCTTGAGTAGTAAATGTTATATTTATGAACACTGATATCAAAAGTGATCTTATAATTAAGTACTTTTTTTTTTTCCTGAACCAGAAATGCTATGGCTTGCCTGCGATAGGAATCTGATGCTGACAATTTCAGTGCCACAGTGGTGGAGTTTAGATAAAAAAACACTTAAGTATTCCTAGCAGACAAAAGCACTTAGTAGAAAATTTGTTTTTTACAATCTCTTTCTGGGTTGGTTAAAAGTGTTTATTTTATTCAGAAATTGACAATATCATTCATGTTTCTAATTTTGCAGAATTTAAAAGATCAAACATAAAATCAAGATAATATCCATCTAACCATAACCATACTGACATTAAACTGTCAAGCCCTTTTTCATGTCAAAGCACTTTTCTCAAGAACACTTTTATTGGAGTGATACCAGTTGGTGTGAACGGAACCTTAGCTGGTTTTCCTTCTATCAATACTTTATCAAATCTGATATTTTTGAAGAACCAGTGCAGCACTTATCTCCATGAAGCTTCACCATGTCACAGTAGCAGGCACATTACTGAGGATATTCCTTTTAGGAGCATTATGTTACTCAGTCTGCTCCACTACCATCTCTAAGATGTCACCCAGCCTTAATAAGCATATTATTTACTTCAATGTCAAATGAAGTCTTTACTGTATCAAGACAACTCTTCTTTTTAAAAAATGTATTTCATTCATAACCTCAAGCTTGGCTGAGGTTTTCCTAGAAGTCAGGTTTCCAGGAACATGAGACAGAAACCATCTGTTCATGGTTCTAATGTTCCATTCATTCTAAAATATGTTATTTTTCTTTGCTTTCTTTTGTCTTGGATCGCCACAAGGTGTCAGTCTACAGGAAATGCATAGAATTTATACTTTGAAAAGGGACTTACATCTGTGCTTTTAAGTTACCCTTGGTTCTGCATATACATATGTGTGTACATAAAGCATGGTCTACAAGAAATGTGACAAGGCTTTGGCCTGTTTAGGTGACTGATTAACAGGGTAACTTGCAGTTAGCCCTGAAGGGCAAGGGAGTTCAGGAAGGCTGGACCTGCTTCAAGAGGAAATCTTAAAAGATCCAAGAGCAGGCTGCCCCCATGTGCCGTCAGACAAGCCACCAGGGAAAAAGACCAGCTGTCTGTTTAAACAACAAGCTTAGGCTGTAACTCAGGGTAAAAAAAGGGTATATCACCCCTGGAAGAAGAGGCAGGTAACTTGTGGGAACTACAAGATGTTACAAGGTAGGGAGAAAATTAGAGGGACCAAAGCCAAACTGGAACTTAATTTAGCCACTATGGTTAAAGACAACGAAAATATTTCTATGAATGCATTGGCAACAAAAGGACAGGAGGGAGAGTCTCCATTCATTGCTGGATGCAGAGGGTAGCGTTCTGTCAGAGGATGAGGAAAGGGCTGGGGTATTTAATTCCTTCTTTGCCTCAGTATTTAATATCAGAACCAGCTGTCCTCAGGCTGGAAGTTAGTGAGGGGACCTGAGTGAAGCCCCCATAATCCATGAGGAAATGGTTAGTGACATATGCCGATCAGACACGCTCAAGTCTTAGGGCTCAGATGGGGCACATGAGAGTAATGAGACAACAGGCAAAAGGGTTTGCCTAGCCACTTTTAATCATTTAAAAACCATTCTGATTAACTGGAGAAGTTCCACTTGTCTGGAAATTATCAAATGTAACATCCATCTCAAGAAGGGCCAGAAAGACAATCCAGGAAACTACAGGCCTGTCAGTCTGACCTTGGTGCAAGAGAAGGTCTTGGAGCAGATCATCCTGAGTGCCACCACTAAGCATGTGCAGGACAACCAGGGTGGTGGAGTTGCATCTAGACATCTTTTCAAGAGGCCGTCCAATTGTTGGGGTGGGCGAGCTGGCAACGGTAGAAGCCGAGATGCCAGAAACCCCTGGTGCAGGAGACATCCTGGGCTGGTGGGTCAACTCAGAAAGTAAATAGCTCCCCCGGCTCGGGTTACAGGGAAAGACTTCCCCCATCAGGCAGTACCTGTCTGGTACCTGGTCCCCCACTCCACCCCTTCCCTCTCCCCATTGGTTGTTGTATCCCTCTGCCTTCCCCCTGCCCCTTGCCCCCAGGTAATTGGTTGCTGGTGCTCTGCCAGCCCCCTTTCTGTTACCCCTTATAAGCTTGTACACGAGGCCTGCTCGGCCTCTTTCGCCTCTGGACCCTTCGGAATAAACTTTTCAGAACCCAAGCCGAGAGCCCTCCGAACTCTTTGCCTCTGGTAACACCTGAGCTATCCTGGCCTGGGTGCGGGGCTGTGTCTCGGTGCCATCCATCGGCACGGGGGCTGGAAGTCGGCCTGCGAGGTGCCGAGCTGCACCCCCAGGGCATCCCTTGCAGGGGATGCTTTTGGGTTGACGTGGCAATTTCAGCCACCCCACAGCACCCCGCATCAGTCCAATGCCTGACGGAAAAGGATGGAGAGAGACTATTGACAAAAGCGTGTAGTGACAGGATGAAAGTGAAAGGCTTCAAACTGAAAGAGAGTAGGTTTAGTTTGGCTATTAGGAGAAATTCTTTAGTGTGAGGTGGTGAAGCACTGAAAGAGATTGCACAGTGTGGATGCCCCAGTCCTGACAGTATTCAAGGCCAGGTTGGATGAGCTCTGAGCAACCTGTTCTAGTGAGTGGTGTCCCTGTCCACAGCAAGGGGGTTGGAACTAGATGATTTTTAAGGTCCATTTCAACAAAGGCTGCTCTCCGACGCTAGAATTCTAGGTTCCACCAGATGAAGTTTAGGTTGGATGTTAGGAAAAATTCCTTCACTGAAAGGTGGCCAAGCTTTGAATCAGGCTGCCTAGAGAAGTGGTGGAATCCTTCTCTGGAAGTGTTCAAAAACCGTGTGGTTGTGGCACCCGGGGACATGGTTTAGTGGTGGACATGACAACGCTAACAGCTGGACTCAGTGACCTTAGATGTCTTTTCCAACCTCAACAATTCTATGTTTCTATGACTCTGTCATCCTTTCTAGCTCCTGACTGGAATTGAGACCCCTGCAGGCTGGCTGTAGATCCAAAAGTCCTGGTCATAAATTTACAATTCAAATGTGCCCCTTCGAAAGATTGACCTACTACACGTGTCAGCAAGGTGTACTCAGCACCTGCTTCAAGTAACTAGGATACATGGGGACATGCAGTGTTATCAATCTTCTGCCACATCAGATATTTCTTACCTTAGCTCTCTTTTGCAACAACTTACAAGAAAGCCTCAGGCAAAAGTGGAAAAAGTAAACCTTGACTATTTTTCCCAAGGTCATCTCTTATAAAGGCATTTGAACCAGAGTTCAAATATATTGTTTGTAATAAATCTAGGTAAATAAATCTGCAGAGATTTTCTCCCCAGTTCCCCCCAACACAAAAAAGGGCTAAACTAACTATCTCATTGCATTTTCAAGCTTTTAATAATGGAATCAGAAGGCTTTTGTTGTATTATTTAACATGGAACTGAAATGCAACATTCATAAATGGAAAATTTTTAACATGAAATATCAAAGGAAATATCTTGTTGAAAAGGAAATTTTTGGAATATTTTTCTGATAGTAACCATATTGCAAATGTACCTATTAGTAGAATTTAGGTATGAAAACATGCAAATGGCATCCAGGCAGGCCTGTATGAGAAATAGTGTGGCCACCAGGACTAGGGGAGGGGTTGTCCCCCTGTACTCAGCCCTTGGGAGGATGCACCTTGAATCCTATGTTTAGTTCTGGGGCCCTCACTTCAAGGAAGACATTGAGGTGCTGGAGTGTGTCCAGAGAAGGGCAATGGAGGTGGTAAAGGGTCTGGAGTATAAATCTTAAGAAAAGAGAATGAGGGAGCTGGAATTGTTTAGCCTGGAGGAAAAGAGGTTGAGGAAGACCTTATGACTCTGTAAAACTGCCTGAAAGGATGCTGTAGCAAGGTGGGGGTTGGTTTGTACTCTCAAGTAACAAGCAACAGGACAAGAGGAAACAGCCTCTAGTTGCCCCAGGGGAGGTTTAGATGGGATATTAGAAAAAAAATTCTTCACTGAAAAGGTTTTCAAGCACTGAGCAGGCTGCTCCAGTCGGTGGCTGAGTCTACAGCCCTGGAGGTATTTAGACATGGTGTTAGGGGCATGGTTTAGTGGTGGGCATGGAAGTGCTGGGTGTTAGAATCGAGCACCTGAGAGGTCTTTTCTAACATTATGATTCTATGATTCATACAGCAGTTCTAAATAATATGCTGAAATGTTTTTATAGGAAGGTTCCCAACAGTGGTTACCTTAAAAAAAAAAACAACAAACCCACCTGCCCGCCATGATTGCAAAGCCTCACCCTTGCTACTTCAGACAGGAGAGTGAAAACCACTGGGTCCTCTCATACTCTGTAATCCTTCCACGGGACTATAAGTTTTGCACAAACTATTGAAATTACTGATAGGTCAAAAGAACCTAAAACATTTAGTTATTTATTGCATACAAAGACTGATACAACTGAAGAACACACTTAATATAGGCAAGCAAAGATTGGATAATGACTCTAAACATGAGAAATATTATGGGTTTGGCTTTTTTCCTCTGCTAAAATCCTCTGCTATCCTGGTCAAGTCACTTATTGTCACTGAATAGTCTAGAATGCTAGGAAAAAAAAGGTTGTATAGAGACACAATTTTGATGTTGTGATAGTGTACTGTAAATAATTACGTAAATTTGTATTTAAATATACAATTAGAAGGTCTTGACTTCTGAATAAACAGTAGACTAAATAATAGAAAAAGCAGTTCAAGATGAGGAGACCTACAGCACAACTAAAAACAGTGTTTCACCCTATAGCTGACAATGAGAGTGCTTCTTATCACCGTGTTTCCCCCTAGTAACTTGTTTCAAATTAATGCTGAAAATCTATGCACCAGTGAAGAAGTGTTGACTTATGGTAGATATGATGCCCACATTATTTTTATTGCAACCTAGATCTGTCAGAAGAATTGTTTTCAAACTATTTTTTTCTAGATATAGCATGTTCTTATAGTAATTTTGTAGATAAGCACAGCTAAATGTACAAGGAAGAGAAATATTTTTCTCATTTCTATGATTACAGTATTTGGTTTTAATGAGAACTTCAGAGTTAATCTTTGTGTGCCTTCTTATCTGATCTTGCTTTGCTGAGCTTTTTAAACATAAATGTCCTGAAGCAAAATACCAGTAATCTTAAAACGTGGGAGGCAGATAACACGCCAGTCACTTTGATGCACACTATCAGAGACAATGCAAAGTGCCTGGTTTTCATCACGAATCTGAACCTTGCACCCAAATGCAATGAATATAATAAACTTCTAAAGGAGGATGACAAACATTTTCTTCTATCTTTATTTATTAGTAGAATAAAGCAAAGGCAGCCTGAGGAAGGTGGGGGATTTGTTTGGATAGAGATGTTGTAGGTAAACATCAGGACACAGAGATATTGCCGCTTATGTAACACAGAATTCAAATTTCTTTTCAAGGGCTTGGAGCAGGACATTTGGGGACCTGGCAACGGAGTAAGGTACTCAATGCAAGTGATTGTCTTAAGAATGAATCTGTCGACAGAAGAAATTTTTAAAACACATTCCAATCAAATTTCAAAATTAAAGCAGTAGCTTTGTAGCAGTCTCTGTATCAAATGAGGAACTGCTGCAATAATAGTGCATCAGGGTAATGTGTCCCCAGTGACCGAGGTGCTGAATGAGCAGACTGAACTAACTGGAGTTAGTTAATCTGGTTTGTTGTTTTTCTATCTACCCAGACTTGTAAGTTGTTGTATGATTGATAGTCATAGAATTTTTGAACAAAAAATTAGTTTGGAAAAAAATTAGTTTGGTCCCAAGTGCAAGTGAAAAACTCAGGCTAATTGCGTTTTAGAAGTTCAGTAGTTAGAGGATATACAACCTTTAAGAGAAGCCTACAGTATGAAATGATACACCAGACTTTGATCCCTTATTCACCACCATGCAAGAGCTCAGTAGTCTTAAACCAGAACAGGAAGCTGCCATCTTATCATCCTGTTGTCACGATAGCATGTGCTACTGTTCCTGAATGTCTGCTGAGCATGCAATAACCTGACTTAGTCTTAGTTAAATAAGTTAACATGAACAGTGGAATAAATTAACAGAAACAGACAAATGAAATATAAGGCAGAAAAATGGTATTAAATCTGAAGAGACTGAAAGACTAAAAACAAATATTAATTTGGAACTCTAGCCTTCCGATGCACCAACAAATGAATGATAGCAATTGTCTCTCTCAATTTATCCTTTATGTTATAAAAACTTAAGGATAAACAGTCACATTTTCAAACAAACCTTATTTTGAGAAATGTGCCAATTTACATTCAGGATTGTTAATGCACAAAATCAACAGCTCATCTGCAAAAAAAAATCATACTGCAATAAATGTCTCATTTCAAACTATCGTAGAAAATTACTAAAACTTCACAACAAAGAAAAAAACCCAACCTGTAAATCAAGCTCTGAAATATTTCTGAAAAGCAGTCAAATATTCCTCTTAAGCACGCTATTAACTGTGGTGCCCTTCTTGTACCCACACATCAACAGAAGAGATTAAGGCAGGCCCTACTTTCCAAAGGATGAAGACGATTGGAAGATGTTAGCATTTTACTTGGTGTAGATGGGCAGGTTTTAGGCCTGGTGGGAGGTTGCAGGGGAAGCCTCCATTGGAAGAAGCCAACAGCTGTCTGCGCTGGACATGGCTGGTTTCACAACGGACTCACTGCAGTACACAGACAAGTGTACCGGCGGAGATCATGGCGCCCCAGTTGAAACACATTCTTAAAAGAGTGAAAAATATCAGTCATACAAAAAGTAGGTTGCCAAGGGGTGAGAAAGTGCAGTGAGAAGAAGCGGAGGATAAGATACCACGGCAGGCAAAAAAACCCCTGCATCCTGTCAAGGAACTATACTGGACCAGGTGAAAGGTGTGATGAAGAAGAGGTAGCAGAGAGAAACTGCTGTGTACTGACCATGGCAGACCCCTGCTTCCACCGTTGCTTCCCTGTTTAAAGGACTGAATGTAACCTTCATCAAAGCAAGGAGCATTGGGAGATGTGAGAGGCACATGGAGTGAAGGAGTGAAAATGAACTTGGTGAAGTGGAGAAATGTTTTTCCAAAGTGTTTCAACATTTGTGGTGGTTCATTTGTTTGTTGCTGGTTTTGCTTATTAGTGGTTTTATTTGTTCTGGATTTGATTTGTTTCTGCTTAACAGTACCCAATAATCAGTAATTAAATATATGTGTATTTATTTGTAATAAATTAATTTTCCCAAGCCAAGTCATTTGTGACTTGGGAAGAAATCCCTTTACTTCACTCCTGTCTGTTGAGGTCAAAGTGTGAGCAAGAAGCTGGCTGCTAGTAGGACCAACCTGCTGCAGGTATGAATGGGAGTTGTATGGATGAGCAGGTGTGGGTAAAGCCTCAGGACCTATATCATAGCAGGTACTCAACAGAGTGAATATAATTTAGGTGCTGTATATACATCAGGATGGTCAACAAGGGGCTGGTTGGGTTGAAAAAGCATGTGCCATCTTGCAGAACTGCCAGATTCAGGAGGAAGTGCCACTTTATAATGTGATTTTCTTTAATATGTGTACACTTGTGTGACCAAGTCCTGCTGAGCCCCAGGAGACCACTGGTGTTTGTGCAAGGCTATGAAGGAAATAGAGTCGGTGGGGGAGACACCATCTCCTTTTCAATCAGCAGTTGCCATGATTTAACAGAATGTCTACTTCACATTGGCACTAAAGCTAGGTTTTGTTATTTAATAATTACTAAACTCTGCTTTGAAGGTTTTTTTGTTGGTTTGGGTTTTCTTTTGTTCTTTGGTTTTTTATGTTATTTTGATTTTTCAGGAGGAGATATAGCAGTGCTCTATGACTTATCCACAGATTCTGGTCTTAGTTACATTAATGATGAAAAATGGCTTTGCACTGGGCTTTCCCCACATGATGGAGAAATTAATTCATTGCCATATCCACTTCTCTTGAACACTGGCAACACGTACATGTTTTTAAAGCATGTTTTATTTCCTTTTTTTTTCGTTCTGACAGTAAAGATTTCTTTAGCTGTTGATTTTCTCTAAACATCATTAATTTCTAGTGGTGCCGGGTGGTTTACATCCTTCTGCTGGCTGGATCGTACTGGACAGCATTGATGATGCTGCCGCATCTCAGAGTACGGCATGAAGGACCTGGTGCGGCTTCTCATATGACAGTTTGTAGATAGGGAAAGTAGGTGAAAGTCTCTGGATTTTTGCCTCCCTAACCTTTCTAATTAGAAGGGAATGAGATGGATGCAATGCAGTCCTGTTTACGACAGTGGTAACTTTTTCTCCTCCTGAACATGCTTGCAATAATAATAAATGTTTCTGTGGCTTTGACAAAGCCCCTATGGCATTTTTCTGTCTCAGAGCAGCAGTGCCAAGCTTTGTGAATTTGGATGGGTCCTATTATTATAGTTTAGTTCTTAATGAACACTGATAAAATATTCATTGGCTTTTGAATTTTTTTTTTTTAAGGTTTTTTGATATTATGGGCCTGTGTGGGTAACTAAAGGTATCCTGCCATAAAGGTCCATAAAAAACCAGTCAACAGAATGAAAGCATCAATAAAATTGTCTTTACAGTTACTTCCAAATTGCATCTTCTGCTGACCTGGGTTTTACTTCTTCTTTAAATTGTTGATTTGCTAGTTTGAAAACACATACTGGAGCTCCCCTAGGCACATACATACACATTTTTTTCATATTATTTAACTCTCCTCCTCTCTATCTTCTCCTCCACTTCCATTTTCCTGTCTTGACTCTTGACCCTCAACAAGCAAGGTTAATGAAACTCATCTGTGAGTGACGTTAGTGCTGTACATCAATGAAATCAGTGGTAGATATTATAAAGTTACTGGAAGCTGTGTTCATACATTGTGTGAAATCCCATTGCGAAAGATAGTGGGGAAAATATTTGACAAATGCTGTAAGACCCAAGAGGTAAAGGGCAAGAAATAGAAGAGAGCTCTTTATACAGTTTTGGTTTTTGACTGAGTACTATTCAGTCAAATCTTTTCTCAGGCTCAGCTTACATAAAAACAATCACAAAACCTTCTCAAGACTTGTGTTTAAGAGAAGTGCCCTGAAAGCTTCTCCTCCCTGCAAAGTTTCCTTCTTGAGTCATGTTGCCTTTCCAGCAAGTCAGTCTTGGCTGTCGGTTTCTGGTGCTTACGTTTCATACAAACATATATTCACAGAGTGGTTTGCCTCGGAAGGGACTTCAAAAATCAGCTAGTTCCACCCCCACCCCCGCCACAGGCAGAGACACCTTTCACTGGATCAGTTTGCTCAGAGCTCCATCCAGCCTCGTCTTGAACATCTTCAGGGACATCTACAACTTCCCTGAGCACCCTGTTCTGATATCTATCTATCCACCTTCATAGAATTTCTTCCGAATATCAAAACTCAATCTACACGGTTTCAATTTAAGGTCATTGCCCCTTTTCTCTCATGACATGGTCTTGTCAAAAGTCCCTCTCCAGCTTTCCTGTAGGCCCCCTTTAGATATTGGAAGGCTTCAATATGATCTCCCCTGAACCTTCTCTTCTTCTGACTTCACAGCCCAAACTCTATCATTCTGTCTTCATGGGAGAATTGTTCCAGCCCTTCGATCTTTTTGGACACCTCCTCTGGACTCACTCCAACAGGTCCATGTCCTTTCTGTGCCAGAGATCCCAGAGCTGGATGCAGTGTTCCAGGTGGGATCTCATCAGAGCAGAGCAGAGGGGCAGAATTCCCTCCCTCAACCTGCTGCCCACGCTGCTTTGGATGCAGCCCAGGATACAATTGACTTTCTGGGCTGCAAGTGCTCATTGCTGGGTCCTGTCAAGTTTTTCATCCTCCAGAACGCCCAAGGGTGTTTTCCCTCCGGGCTGTTCTCAATCCATTGTCCACCCAGCCTACATTGATACCATGGCTTGCCCTGACCCAGATACAGCCCCTTGCACTTGGACGTCATGTGGAGACATTGTTAAATGCTTTGCACAAGTTCAGGTTTCTGACTTCAGTTGCTCTTCCCTCATCCATAACAGCAACCCTGTCAGAGATGGTCACTAAATCGGCCAGGCAGGATCTGACCTTAGTGAAGCCATCTTGGTTATCATCAGTCACCTCCTGTTTTTCCAAGGGTCTAAGTTTCCAAAAGAATCCTCTCCAGGATCTTGCCATGCACCAAGGTGAGACTGACTAGCCTGTAGTTCTACAGATTTTCCCTATTGTCTGTTTTGAAAATGAACATCACTCTTCCCCAGTTCCCCTTTCCTCTCTCTTTTTCTTTTTTAAAGTGGGAACTTTATTGAACTGCCACAACTTAAGTATGGTGGATAGTGGCTTAGCCACTTCCTTAACCAGTTCCTTCAGGACCTGCAGATGTATCTTATCAGGTCCCATGGACCTGGGCACCTGCAGGCTCCTTAGATGGTCTTGAACCTCATCTTCTATAGCAGACAGTTCTACTTTTTGCTGGTTGCTAGTTGCTGTCTGAAGCTTGGGCAGTGTGGCTGGGGTACTTCCTGGTAAAGAGCAAGGCAAAAAAATCCTTGAGTGCCTCAGCCTTCTCCACATCCTGGGTAAACTTCCACAAAAAAAATGAGAGCCTGAGCTAGAAGAGTAATGGAAAAAGAATTCATCAGTTGAAAGAATGATAACCATTTCAATCTGCAAAAACCTAATTACTGTGTTTTTTCTAGATACTAATGATTTTAATTGCTAGAAGAGGGCAAAGAAAACCCTCTATCTTTTGATTTAAATTTACTGAATTTACTGAAGTTTAAAACTGAGACACATCTATACTTCCTCGGTCCAGGGAAGATCTTCAAAAATGTTCTAAGATTTTCAGGATAAAAATGTATGCCTATCCTAAGTTCAGATGCTTCCTTTTCAATCAAAGTAGTTTCTTCACTAGTACAGAGTTCAGACTCCTTTCTCTGACTTTTATTGTGTCTACACTTCGGAAACCAAGCAGATTTCTCTAATTAGCAAAGTTTCCCCATATGGTGCTTGGACTTCATGTGAATGTGTTTTGTATGCTCTCATAGCTGGGACCTGAATTGGGATTTTTATGATTCGAAGCAATAGTTCTGCTTAGTGAGGCAAACGAAGCTTATCTGAAGCCAGTGGGAACTAAGAAACAGCTCTGGAGCTGAATCTGATCTTTCTTCCATTTAAGCCTTTGAACACAGTTGTAGCCCTGTGGGTATTAAAGAAAAGGATATTAAAGAACTTCTCTAAGTGACACTGCAGCTTGTCACTTGCAAAAATATGCCTCCAAAATGACCATGTCTTTCTGAAATGCAGATGTAGCTTCTGAGTCCCAGAAGTTTTTTCCTATCAAGCTTCTTCTGAATGCAGTTTGGTTGTGATTAAAAGCAAGCCTTGGGGCTGTAACTCCGCTTTTGTGAAGATTATGGAAGGGATAATTGCAGTCATCTTCTGTATTCTTTTACTGCTTGGTAAGGGGAAGTACCCATGCCAAATTCTTCTCTAGAAGAGACTAGAACTATTTAAAAATGCTACATACACCTCTGAAGTAATAAAGTGCTGATATTTCTAAAACTGGTGTCATTGCAGTGTAGGACCTACCTTCTCTCCAAATGGTCCACAGATAGTACTTGCAGCTTGTATCCTTACTGTGCTGGTGGTGGTTTTCTGGTACACTCATTTTCACACATTTCATGATTTTGGCATTTTTTCTATACATGGGAATTTCTTTCCTATCCAAGCCAGAACCCTTTTGAGCAGAGTGGTAATTTCGGCTCTTTGTCCCTAGAGGAATTACATGGGCAGCAAAAAAGAGAGAGCTCGTCACCAAAAGCTGGTTCCTTCTTTCTCAGCTACCATATATGTGGCATATTTTGAAAGACAGAAATTATAGCATCTTTATGTAATAAAGATTACAAACCCGTCATTTTGTCATAACCCTTTTTGATGAGTTTCTGTGGTAGTTAGGACTACACAGTGTGTGCACACTATAGATTTATTTCTGCAGTCTTTCCTTTGGGAATCATGCAATTATGTGAGGATCCAGCCTGTTCAGTCACAAAGACTAGCTTGAAAACACATTAGTAGTGCTACTGATGTAGTGGAATGTTCTAAACCCACAGGGAATGTTAGAAAACACAGCTAAGAACACCCAGCAGTCAGTGGAACAGTTCCAATGGAAATTGTGTTTCTAAACATCTTATTTTTTGGAATCATGAGCTATACTAGAGCAGAAGATTTTTTTATGTTGAAAGTGGCAAAATCTGCACTAAATTCTAAGCATAAAAAATTCCCCCTTGTAAATAAATGCAGATTAGACAGCTGTCCACACACATTCCTGCCCACGACAGAAATGGCTCTGCAGCAGGAGTATCTCTGCTCCTTTGAAAGCAGCACCCACTCTGTGCCACTACACTTGGAGAAAGGTGAGACGCCCTTGCCACTGGGCTCGGGAGACCAGTGTTTTCACTGGTGTGGTGGCTGAGTTGCACCATCCTCCTCCTGGAAATATGGCAGATAGCTCATGTTGCACTGTCATTGCATTTGTGAGTGTACAAGGAGAAGGTAGGACATACAGCAAAAGCAGAAGGGGAGCATTCCTAGCTGAATTCCTTTTAGAAGAGAAGGCTCTAGCACTTTTTTCATCTGTTATTTTCATATTGAGCCAGTCTAAGTTAAAGAAAAAAAAAAGGGAGAGGGAAGAAAAAAGCATTCTAGCATTCTGTTGCTCATACGATATTAGTGGATAACTAAATAAATAGAAGAGACCTGATCTGTTGTCCATTATATACCAAAAAGGCTCAGCGTGTATCTGAACAGATGGATACAATTGAAATGATTGTTCTTCAGGCAGACACAGATTCCTACAGGACTCTGCCTGAATTTACTCATTCACTAGGGAGGAAATAGTACCCATTAGGGAGGAATAGACCAGGGTGAAGGTGATCTTTACAAAAAGAATTTAAAAGAATTCTCATAGATATCTTTTTTTTTATTTATTTATTTTCTACAGAAATTATTTGGAATAATTTGTGGAGAAATACAGTTTAAGATCTAAATATTATTTAAACAGGAATTTTTTTTTTGATTGCTGCTTCTGGTAAAAGTGGTAGTGTGAGCTTCCATTTGCTGTAAAAGGATTGACTGAAAAATTCAATTATCTTATAAATAAGAACAATGTGTCATTTGAAGATGTTTCTATTTATTTGCAGTATTTAATGAGTTTAGGATAGAAGTATTCTTGAATTCCAAATCAAAAATCAAAATTCTAGAATTCTGAATCAAAAATATTTCCATGTACATTAAAAAAAAAAAAAGTTTAATATCAGTATAACTTTCCTAATTGCAATCTACAGCCTTGGAGCACATGCCATGAAGGGTATATGCTGTATAGTACTTTGAGCAAGAATTATTTAAAGTGCTAATGATTCATTTAGATGGGGAAGATAAGAAGTTCCTTGATGTCTGATGATCTGTGAAAAGAACAAGAAAGCGTTCTATATTGAGTAGAATATCTTTTAATTATCTTTTGAAAGAAAAGTGGAGAAGATGTAGAAACTGTAGTCAGAACCTTAGAAATTGGATTGGACTTGATCAGCCTTGCGTAGCCTTGGGAAAAGATGAATAAGTTTACCAGAAAATAAATGTATTTAGGCACAATACACATACATATGCTCACACACAAATATATGCATAGATCTATATATATATATAGTATTTAAAATATTTATGCCTACACTAGAGATGTCTAATGAAGCATAAGACAAATATGAAATCTCTCAATTAAGTGATACATAATGCACCACTTTGTATTAATCTTTAAAGGCTCTGTCATGATGTGTATTGTCAAAAGTGTTAAAAACTATTTCTTACTTATCAAAAAGGTTTGATACAGACACTTCACTATTAATGAACATGATGAGTCAACTTATCTTTAGTTAAGGTGTGCTATGTACTGTTATTTTGTAAAAATAAGACTGTAATATACCATCAGGATACGGTTCACCCACACAAAACACAAAACTTTCAAAATGCATGTGCGAATCTGCATATCTCTTTTCTATACATGCGCAACTCTGAGTCGTGCAGGGAGATGTCACACAAATATGCAACTGAACACAGAGCACTGCTGTTTCAACTTCGGTATTTATTTGGTAGCTTAAGACTCAAAATAAAAACTCTTAGAAAGAAATTTCAAGTCAAATTAAAAGGATAAATATTCACAAATATTCAAATTGCGATTTTATTAAAGTTAAACTCTTCAGTTTTGAGAAGGTGGTCAAAACCCTTTTGAAGATTTTTTTGCCTTAAACTTTTCAGATTTTCAGCAGCATTCTTAATATTCACTAAGGTCTCATATTATCTGAGGCACTACACCAGCACTTTCTAAAAGGCTGTTCAGGGAAGTTTGAGGATGGAAGGAACATTTATACTCCAGACAATACAACAAGGAAGTCTGCTATGGTCCTCTAAATAGCACTGGCAGGAGAGGTGGAAATAAAATGACTGTTTAACTACTTTTATTTGAATTGAACTAACAAACGTGATGATACTGTTCAGAGCCTACAGCCTTCACCGTTACTGCCTCGTAGCAGTTTAATTTATGGGCAAATATGCTTTTTATACTGTATTCATAGTTTTTAGTTTTAATTTGCTTGTATTACATGGTTGTTGAAGTCAATTCTGGGCTCGTTGTTCCAAGTACCATATGAATATATAATCAGAGGCTAAAACGCCTTATAATCTCAGTAGTCAAAACAGAAAAAAATGTGATGCGCTTTTTTTGCCACAGGGAATTTAAATAGCAACACCTGTTGTGATTGAACAGAGCAGAAAGATTCACACTTTGGGAGATTCAAAGAGGGTAAAGGAGGGCCACAGCCAGTGGAAGAGAAAACTTCAAAGGAAGATGAGTGACTGTTCTGCTCTACTCAGAATGTAAACCCGCATTCACCACTGGGGATAAACAATGAGCATTGCTGAGTGTGAGGATATCACCAGACTTTGAGTTGTCTAGAGGTAACTGGAAAAATTTTCAGCTGCTATCTAAGGGTTAATTTTCTGTCTGGAAGACAGCTCTGACCCTGAGTCTCCAAAGCCTGCAAGAAGGCTTGCTCATGGCTGGTATCTGGCCAAGCAGCCTCATCTGCTGGGCATGCTGCACTTGTCTGTTTTGCTCTTTTTTCTCTTCAAGACAAGTTCTATACATCTTTGGGAAATATTACAGTCCTNTTTTTTTTTTTTTTTTTTTCATTTTTCATAGGAAATTATCTACATTTTTTAAAATATCCTGAGACAGAGGAAAACCACATTAATCTCAACATTTAAAAGTGGGGGGACTTGTGGTCTGAATAATAAATTTTCACAAACTCAAAATAATGAAAATATTGATGCTGATCTGCAATAGGTAATGTCCATTACTGTCTACAACTGAAAATACTAATACAAGGTTCGTCTCCTGCAGGGAACACTGGAAGTTGAAAACAATGATACAGCAGTTCCGAACGATCGCGAAAAACTTTCCTTCGTTCTGCTTTTCAAAGATAGAGGTAATTTTATAATTTAATCTCTTAAATAGATAAAAATATTCAGTTAAGCATAATTTGCAACTCTAGCTCTACTTCAATAAGTTAGTAAAGCATTTTGAAATTTTGCTTAGGTAAAGAAATTTTATAAACATTGCTAATATTACTTATTCTAATTTTATTTTGGAGAACATACCTAATCATTGTTATGACTTTCTAAGCAAGTTACAAATGTATACTACTGGTATTATTCCCTTAAAATATGGTACAAGGATCTCTAAAGTTGCTCATCAGCTTATTTCATATTCCAGAGGAACAGTAGCCCATGGAGATATAAGCAGAATTTTTCACAAGTGCTAATCAACTGCATGAGGCAACAAAAACCTCCAATAACAGCATAATTAGATGTGCTATGTCTTTAAGAGTAAACAGCTGAAAAGATTAAAATGACAGCAGTGAAATCTCTGGGTAGATTGATTTTCATTGCAAAGAGGTAATTTTAAACTTTGAAAAATATATTTGCCTTTAATCTATCTGCATGCATTAACAGAACATACTAGATCTCTGTCCTACAATAAAAGACAGGTTGCTAATATCTCTGGAAATCCAGGTAGTCAAAACATTTCAAAGACTATGGATAATATCTGTATTAGCTTTTCAGACTGTTAACATAAGTTATTATTTCCCAGAAACTGGATCCAAATCACCCATGTAAAAGATGGTAGGGAAAAACTATGTGTCAGGACCCAGTGAGGTGATTCAGGAGCTTATTGTCCTCCTTTTGCATTCAGGAAAAAAAAAAATTACATATTTTACACATAAATGTATCACACACCTCTACAAATACACCTTTGTTAGGTAAAGGAGTTTTAATGAAATGGCTTTGAAGAAAACAGTCATGTCAATGGCTCTGTTTCCATAAACTAGATTTTATTTCTTACCCAGGACTTCAGTAAATTAACACAGAAAAAAATTAATAAATAATGTACTGGAAACAGGAGGGTTTCCAGCACCTTTAAAAAGGCCTATTGGTTCTGAGCATATTTTACAAATATTTCAAAAATAATTCATCCAGCATAATGTCATAATGTTGCTGAGATCAATTTCCATTTCATGTCCCACATATGTTACTACCAGTTTTATGATCTAAAGCTGCCTGTACACCTAAACTCCTCATATCTGTCCCTTGATTTTGCTTTGGGAAATACTAGCTGTCGCATTCATTTTGGACAGGTTATGTTTGTTTTCATATTCATTGCGTTACAGAGAAGAAATAGCTGAGAAATACTACTTTGTCAGGGTTTTTTTGACTTTCAGTGCATGAAGCATGAGGACAACAAGATTGTAATGTAAATGGACTTTAACTTTTTTTGTGTTTTGCAACTGGCAAGTGATACCAGAACTCATTACTTTCTCGCTACTGCCTTGCTGCTTGCTACTGAGCCTTCAGCAGCCCTCCCTTCAATTTGGCATTAACAGTATTGACCTTGGTAATGTGTTTGAAGAAACCCCAAAAGCATAAAAAAAAAAATCTGCATTAAAAAAACCATTTTGTTTGTCAGTTTATCCACTGTATTTTACTTGGGGAATTTTACTGGCCTATATTCATAGAGTCATAGAGTCTTACAATCGATCCCTTTTGGGGATGCAGTGTCATAACATATCTTTGCTTGGAGCAAGACTGCTGATTGAACCTCTGGCTTCATTAGACTTGTGGGTTACAGGAAACTCTCAAAGATACGATTATACATAATGAAGTCCCCAGTGGATTTACTGAAACCCATCATGTTGATAATTAAATTAATGAGGCTGTCAGTTTACGAATTTTTTACTAATGTAAAGTTGACTGATAGAGAATTAAGGTTTGCTATGCACAGGTAGATCCATAATGCTACCACATGGTGAGTGATCTGATAAACATATCATCCAACTTGTCAGTGACTCCTTGTTCACCTGATGCAGGTACACCACCTTGCAGAACCCACCAAAAGCTGAATCACCTATCAAGTCACACACATTTAAATACATAGTTTTTTCACAAATACCTAAATACAGAAATATTATATAAATATTTAAGTGAACTTGGAAACACTTCTTTTCACATAGTAAATGGTGACAAAGCGTAACAGGGGAAAGTATAGCATTTTGTAACAGTTAAGATTTATTATTTGATAAAACCCATGATAACAGGATCTCAAAGACAGAATTAATTCATTACCCTCAAACATTGTCTAATTTTAGCTTTCAGCTATGTGGCAGCCTCAGTTTTTAACTTGCCTATAGTTTAATCTCACTACTTTTTTTATCCTGTGGACCATTAAATGCATTTGTGGGAGACATGCATTTGTGGATATAAGTGTTATACACATACAAAAAATGCAAAATAGGGGATGTAATTTTTACAACAACGCTGTCATAAAGTTGTTTAAATTATGTGAAAAGCAAAGTAACACTGGTCTCAGAGCTATCATGATAAGGTTAGTAATTTTTAAGAAGAAAGAAACCACTATTGGAATTGGAGTATGTTATAGGTAAGATAAAAAAAGGGAGATTGGTCTTCTGTTGGACTTGATTTAGATACAGATCTTAAAACATGTGCATGTTCAGAATACAACTGCTTCTGTTTCGTGCGACCTCACTAATGGATCCTTGGGCACTCTTTGTTACGTAACAACACTGAAATAAAAAATGTAAAAATTTCTGTATATGCTTTTACTGTAATCATTATCATAACACCTTAAAGATTTTCGTTAGTTAAAATGGAGAAACATTATACACAGAAATATGGTAGTAATTTGTTGAGGACTTGTGTGCACGTATGTTTTCTGTATTTACATCTCTAATAGCCTGAAAAGGAAATTGTATTGCTTTTGGAATGCATGCTGTCTGGACGCGTGAAAATAAACACATAAAAGGGCATCAGAAAGCCAGTAAACAGCCTAGGTAGTAAAACCTGATGCCTTTATCACAGATCGTTAGTGGATAGGTATCTGATTTTCAATATCATCTGCATAATAGAGCACCCTGTGTCCAGCTCTGGGCCCCTTAGTTTAGGAAGGATGTTGAGATGCTGCAATGTGTCCAAAGAAGGGCAACAAGGCTGCTGAAGGTTCTGGAGCACAAATCCTATGAAGAACAGCTGAGGGAGATGGGGTTGTTTAGCCTGGAGAAAAAGAGGCTCAGGAGAGACCTTATCACACTTATCTGACTGAAAGGAGGCTGCAGCCGGGTGGGGTTGGTCTCTTCTCCCAGGGAACCACTGACAGGACAAGAGGATAGAGTCTTAAGCTCCTCCAGGAGAAGTTTAGGTTGGGCGTCAGGAAAACTTTGTCACTGGAAGAGTGATTGGGTACTGGAATGGGCTGCCCAGGGTGGCAGTGGAGTCATCGTCCCAGGAAGTGTTTAAAAAAAGACTGGATGTGGCACTCAGTGCCATGGTTTAGTTGACAAAATGGTGTTGGGTAATAGGTTAGGCTTGATGATCTCAAAGGTGTTTTCCAGCCTAGTTAATTCTGTGATTCCGTGATTCTGTAATTTTCAGTCACTATTTTGCAACCTACGTTGATTACAAATGTTAGGGTCAGGATGTGCTTAAATCCTGTCGCCTCTTTCCTTAAAGATAAATGTTAGACTAGCTGAAAAAAAAAATTAAAAAAAAGAGCAAAGCATATGCATTTATGTATTAGATTTAATTTTACTATTAATATTGTATTAAAATTACAGTAATTTGTCAGGATGTTACTTAATCTATTAGGGAATATATTCTACCATATCACACGTTTGTGCATTTGTTAGTATAACTGGTACTCTAATAATTCACTAGTATAAATCAGGTGCCTGGATGCTATAAACATAGAGGAAGAAACTAAACCTAAATTTGTCATATTTACAGCTTTGAAAGGAAACTTTTATAAAACTATTTGGTTTACGCATTACCTGTCCTTTACAAAGTATGTATCTACTGGTACATTATATGATCACAGAGTAAAACAGAATTCATGTAAACACTGCTAATTTATCAATGGGTATTTAAAGGTCCTGAAAGGCTAAATTGATTTAAATTACTTTCTCTTTGATATTGAGGGTCAGTATCTGTTTTCTGGGTGTCATCTTTGATGATCATCCTCCATAAAACATAATGACTCCGAAAGTGTTGGTGTTACATCTGTAAAACTTTTAAAAGTACATTTTTGTTCCAAGGTAGTCTTGAAGTTTGTGTGATTACAAGCAAACCTAGTGTGGACATAAAGTGTTTGGTACCCAGAAAATTTTCACTTCAAAAGGTCACCTTTCCATGAAGGAATGTTCCTCCTCCTTTTGGAGGAACAAATAGCAGTGAAGCAGAATTTGGTTAAAAGGCCTAATGAAACACTAAGATCTTTATGACAACTGAGAAGTTGTTCTCAGAACTATGTTGTAACTGAAAAAATGGTATCAGATATTTGATGAGAAGTATTTCTCTTCCCTATATTACCTTTCTTAGTTACTAGCCTCAGGTAGAGCCTTAGAATAAATTTTTTATAACTCTTTACTCAGTTCAGGAGGATTGAACACAGTGAGCTGAAATCCAGAAGTATCATATTTTGTATGTGGAAATAGCATTGAAATGGGATGGAAGTTCTGTTATTACTCTTTAATTTGGTAAACCCCTCATGAGTACTAAAGACATGTTTGTCACTCTAGCATCTTTAACTAGTAAGGAGAGACAACTGTATGAGGCAGAGTTTGAGCATTCCGGACCGATTAGGTTCTCCACTTCAGTGCAGAAGCTGTGACAGAAAAATTGTATTTAGCTTTTCCTTATATCCAAACTTAAAAAATAAAAGCACTCACCTCTCATTGTAAATCACTGAGCTACTGGTTTGCCTGATGCTTGTTTTCTTTGCTCCAAGGGAAAANCCTTAGTTTAGGAAGGATGTTGAGATGCTGCAATGTGTCCAAAGAAGGGCAACAAGGCTGCTGAAGGTTCTGGAGCACAAATCCTATGAAGAACAGCTGAGGGAGATGGGGTTGTTTAGCCTGGAGAAAAAGAGGCTCAGGAGAGACCTTATCACACTTATCTGACTGAAAGGAGGCTGCAGCCGGGTGGGGTTGGTCTCTTCTCCCAGGGAACCACTGACAGGACAAGAGGATAGAGTCTTAAGCTCCTCCAGGAGAAGTTTAGGTTGGGCGTCAGGAAAACTTTGTCACTGGAAGAGTGATTGGGTACTGGAATGGGCTGCCCAGGGTGGCGGTGGAGTCATCGTCCCAGGAAGTGTTTAAAAAAAGACTGGATGTGGCACTCAGTGCCATGGTTTAGTTGACAAAATGGTGTTGGGTAACAGGTTAGGCTTGATGATCTCAAAGGTGTTTTCCAGCCTAGTTAATTCTGTGATTCCGTGATTCTGTAATTTTCAGTCACTATTTTGCAACCTACGTTGATTACAAATGTTAGGGTCAGGATGTGCTTAAATCCTGTCGCCTCTTTCCTTAAAGATAAATGTTAGACTAGCTGAAAAAAAAAATTAAAAAAAAGAGCAAAGCATACGCATTTATGTATTAGATTTAATTTTACTATTAATATTGTATTAAAATTACAGTAATTTGTCAGGATGTTACTTAATCTATTAGGGAATATATTCTACCATATCACACGTTTGTGCATTTGTTAGTATAACTGGTACTCTAATAATTCACTAGTATAAATCAGGTGCCTGGATGCTATAAACATAGAGGAAGAAACTAAACCTAAATTTGTCATATTTACAGCTTTGAAAGGAAACTTTTATAAAACTATTTGGTTTACGCATTACCTGTCCTTTACAAAGTATGTATCTACTGGTACATTCTATGATCACAGAGTAAAACAGAATTTATGTAAACACTGCTAATTTATCAATGGGTATTTAAAGGTCCTGAAAGGCTAAATTGATTTAAATTACTTTCTCTTTGATATTGAGGGTCAGTATCTGTTTTCTGGGTGTCATCTTTGATGATCATCCTCCATAAAACATAATGACTCTGAAAGTGTTGGTGTTACATCTGTAAAACTTTAAAAAGTACATTTTTGTTCCAAGGTAGTCTTGAAGTTTGTGTGATTACAAGCAAACCTAGTGTGGACATAAGGTGTTTGGTACCCAGAAAATTTTCACTTCAAAAGGTCACCTTTCCATGAAGGAATGTTCCTCCTCCTTTTGGAGGAACAAATAGCAGTGAAGCAGAATTTGGTTAAAAGGCCTAATGAAACACTAAGATCTTTATGACAACTGAGAAGTTGTTCTCAGAACTATGTTGTAACTGAAAAAAATGGTATCAGATATTTGATGAGAAGTATTTCTCTTCCCTATATTACCTTTCTTAGTTACTAGCCTCAGGTAGAGCCTTAGAATAAATTTTTTATAACACTTTACTCAGTTCAGGAGGATTGAACACAGTGAGCTGAAATCCAGAAGTATCATATTTTGTATGTGGAAATAGCATTGAAATGGGATGGAAGTTCTGTTATTATTCTTTAATTTGGTAAACCCCTCATGAGTACTAAAGACATGTTTGTCACTCTAGCATCTTTAACTAGTAAGGAGAGACAACTGTATGAGGCAGAGTTTGAGCATTCCGGACCGATTAGGTTCTCCACTTCAGTGCAGAAGCTGTGACAGAAAAATTGTATTTAGCTTTTCCTTATATCCAAACTTAAAAAATAAAAGCACTCACCTCTCATTGTAAATCACTGAGCTACTGGTTTGCCTGATGCTTGTTTTCTTTGCTCCAAGGGAAAAGTTCCCATTACTACTTTTTACATTTTAAGACACAGATTTATATTTGCATATATATATATACATCTATGCAAGCATAAATATATGACTGCTCCTGCTGCACTTTTGCCAAAAGAACTGTAAAATAAAAAACTGACAGTAGAGCACAGCAGTGCTCTGTAATATTTCTCAGCCCATCCTCAGGCTAGAAAAGGTAGATGTTTCTCCTTAGAGTGAAACTCGACCAAATGGTGTTCATTTATTTCTAAATAGTTATTCTTCTTAATATTCCCTCCCAATTATTCACCAGAAAGAAATTTTAAGTGAAGTAATAGCTATTGAAAAAAAGGTAAAATACCCTCAATAGGTAAGTTTTTGTTGGCAAGACATATTCACAACTCTAAAGTGAATTCTTTCAAGCTATATTCATAAGGGAATTCAGTAGACACTTAGAAGACCAAAACAAGGAAATCATAGCATTGCTTCATTATTCCATTTAGCCCAGTGGTTGCCTGGGCTGTGAATAAGACAGTTTTAAATTGTTACTTTGAATGAGAAGCTCAGCTATTGGATTGAACATAGCTTTTAAATTAGTTGCTGTAAAAAATCTGACTAAGAAAACTAAAAGTAGGAATAACCTGACAGAAATAAAGCAAGGAATGGCATTTTCTAAGGTGTTGCAGTGCAGCTAGAGCTGGGATGGGGAAACCTTCAATTCCTGGAGTGGGAAGCACCCTCCTAAGACAGCAGCCATCAATGCTTTTGCTTTGCTGTGTCTAGGTGGAGATTGAGAAATTTGCAATGGCAGCACATCCTGCCCATGGTACTATAGCCTATGTGCATTCTCATGGTCATCACAATACTAATGTCAAGTAGCAATGTTTAGCTGCTTGAGGATACTGGAAGCTTTAAGGGCAGAATAATTATCATAAATTGACAGAGGAAGCTTGGTGGTCAAAATACCATTTCTGTTTCCTAATCTTACCTGAACTGCACTGTCACCTTGCTGGAAGATCCCTACTCTCTCACAGTTAAAAGGCACAAAACCAATTTCTTAATTTCTAATGAACTGCTTTCCTGTGCCTTGTTGACTGCATAGGGTCTAACTGGAGAACCTTTTTTTGAACCTCAAAGCAAAAAGAAGTGAAATTACAATACCTTCTGCCTTGGCATATTTAGTAGTTTTTTGGTACCAAAAGACCCTCATAAAATTGATCTGTCTCTGAAATTTGCTTATAAGTGGTACAAACATAACAAGTTAGAACCAAACATCTTAAAAATTGTCACAAATTCTTTAAAAATTTTACATTTTTAAAGTTTCCAGTCATCCTTATCTGTATCTCAGATGAAAACTTAATGATGAGTCAATCATTGTATAAGATAATTTGCATGGCAAATGTAGTTCCCTTCTCTTCTGTTTTTGATTCAAACTGGATTCCAGAAAGGGGTCACAATGCGAAATCATTTATACCTGAACCTATGAATAGTCTAACATTCATCATACAAAGATGAAAAAATGTAGAGAAGTATATTTATCTCACAAGTCCATGTTTTTGTGGTTTTTTAAGGACTTTTTTGATGGTTTGAGGTGCTTTTGGTTTGTGGTTTTTTTCAGGTTGGTCTTGTCTGTTTGTTTGTTTTTCATTTGTTTATTTTCAATTTGCTTATTTTATTAGCTTGAAGTTTCTGGTAATCAATAGTACACATATTCAAGTGGAAATGTCATAAGAAATGACAATTTGTTTTGGTCTTGATAGCCAGAGAAATCTCTGAAGGTTCATCCAGCCCTCGCACATGTAACTTTTCTTAATCAGAGAAAAAAATAATTTCTCAGAGCACTTTCTACAGGCAGTATCTGTGATCCTTCCTGTTGTTTCTTATGAATCATAAAAAAAAAAATAAAAATCTGATGCTAGCATTTTCATCGATAAGCATCTGAAGTATAATTTTGCTGAGATAACTTCACATGTTTTACTTGTTCATAGAATTTCAACAGTTTGGAAGTTTCTGTAGACCTTTATAAGACTTAGGTTTATTTAACATCTTCAAAACTTCTCTGCAATAACAGAATCTTAATTTGTAAATTTAAAACACACTGAAATGCTGAAAATTGGATAAAGAGTTTTTGTGGCATATGAGTGGTTGTATTTTGATAAATATTCTGAAATTGATACAATTTCAAAGGCCTTAAATTTCAGTAATGAGCAATTCTTTTCTATTCCAGTATGTATTCTTTTACATCTGATAGGGAAAGACAGCCGATGATCAGGTACAGGCTGGATGATTTGCAAGGAAGATGTGGAGATGTAGATGTGTTGTCAAAAACTTATTTTCATTATATTCTTTTCTAATTGACTGAGGATGAAAAAAGAAACGGCAAGTAAGACTCCTTGCATGGAATCATCACATATCTCAAGTGAGAAGAGACCCATAAGGACCACTGAAGTCTGACTCCATGCTCCTTCTAGGACTGCCTGAAACTAAACTGTATGACTGAGAGCATTGTCCAGACACTCCTTGAATTCCAGCAGGCTTGGTGCCTCAGCCACTTCCCCGGGTAGCCGGTTACAGCGACCAGCCACCCTCTCAGTAAAGAGACACTTCCAAATCTCCAGTCTGAACTTCCCGTAACGTAGCTTAATTTCATTTCCTCTTGTCCTATTTCTGCTCACCAAAGATCAGATCAGCAGCTCCCCCTTGGCTATACCCCTTGAGGAAAATGTAGACTGCCATGAGGTCATCCCTCAGCTTTCTCCAAGCTGAACCAGCCAAGTCGCCTCAGCCACTCCTCTGAATTCTTGCCCTGGAGGCCTTTCA